>MU223639.1:2456432-2474094 GCA_018584345.1 Thuja plicata
ACGCTCAACCTTATAAAGGTGAGAAAGAAACCCTAAAGGCAAAAAACTAGGTTGCACATTATTAATTAAGAATTAATTAATAATGCGCCTAAGTTAAGCTTAAGCATAGAGTAATAATACTCTAACATAAAGAATATGATATATCACCATACTTTGAAGAATGACTCCCCATCCAATAGACCATGGGATATCATACCGATTTGACATCCCTAACTGATGAGTAGGAAGACCAGACATCTCAGATAAAGCAACAATGCCAGGATGTTGGGTGAACTCTACTAGTGCACCGTGGATAGGAATATGGAGAATGTAGTAAACATCCTTGAGAGTGATAGTGCTCTCTCTATTGGTCATGATCTCAGACATGTAAGTAATCTAATATAATACTAACTTCCTAAGTACATCTCTCTCATATTCAGAGATCTGAAAGCGGTATACCAAACCTGGTGGTCTTGACTCTCGACAACACAAAACATCACCAGTAACCTACAAAAAGAATAGAACATGTAGTAATTAGTGCCAGGATAAAAAAAGAAATTAGACATGTGCAAAAATGCTAAGCATAAAGAAAACTAGATCAATTGTGAAACACAAACAACAATTGTGACATATTTATAATGATTGCAGCAGGAAATCAACAATTGGAAAAAACAAGTCACAATTGTGGTAATAAAAGCTTTGAATTCAACACACTTATCAATTGCGAAAGGGAATCATCAATTGCCGCACACATTCATCAATTGCGGAAAAACTGAATCATTTAATCATATCCTCAAATTTAAATAAATAAATAAATTTATTTAATTAATTAAACTTAATAATTAATCATCATTAATTAATTAAATTAAATTTCCTAAAGTTTAAATTTAAATATTTAAACTTATTAATTTATTCTTCTAATTAAATTAATTTCACTCAAAAAGAAATTCAATTATCTCATGTTGAATACTTTAATTTTAAAAATTAATTAAATATCCAAATAAATCCTTTCTCTAGTTCAAAAAGGTAACTCTTGATCATCTTTTCAGTTAACTAAACATCCCCTCTTCTCTCCAAGTTGAAGAGGTGGAGTTTACTAGTTGCTTTTCAGTTAGCTAAACATCCACTCTTCTCTCCAAGTTGAAGAGGTGAAGTTTATTGGTTGCTTCTCAGTTAACTAAAGCATCCCCTTTTCTCTCCAAGTTGAAGAGGTGGAGTTTATTGATTGCTTCTCATGTTCCTTTTCATCTCACCCATTCATCCTCCAATTTATGGGATTGATCTCATCCGTCCAAATAATTTCCATAATATATATAATAAACCCTTCTCAACCATTTGAAGGATCCAAGATTTCAAGCTTTGTTCACACTTACTCTGTAAGATTCTTTTGAAGCTTCAAGAATTCTTATGATCACATCAAATATCATTTTCTCAACACTCCCAAGTCACAGGCGCTGGAAATACCAATACTAAGAAACATTCACACAATGTTTTAGAAGGAGTAGAGAGAAGCAATATAAGCTTCAAGCATTTTGGTTTGCATTCATTTGTTTTCCTCTTTGATTTCTTGTTATTTTATTTTCTATAGATTCGTTCTTGGTATTTTTGATTGCTTTCCCCCATTGCAAATCAGTGCTACTAACCCTCATTATTTGGTGCATAAAATTGATGCGGCAGTTAATGATTGAACAAGGAAAAGAATCTTTGAATTTGGTGCATCTAAAATTGAACAAGCAATCATCATTTGGTTTGGGCTTAAAATTGAACTCGCGTGCATGTATGGATGATAGATTAGTTCACACTTAATATTTTGGTGCTTAAATGATTAACCTTGTGTCTTGAGTCTTTTGTGCACTTGCACAATTTGTTAGAATAACAACCTTTATACTTTTTAGAGAGGCCTGTCTGGGGAAAGCCCTTCTTCATAAGAGGATGACCTTAAATCACTAATCCTTTTTATCTATATATAAACAAGACATGGGCCAAAGCTTTTTCTTATATCTAGCCAAGCTTGGGCGAGGTGTGTTGATGATAGCCTATATCGGGTGAAGTATCCCTAAGTAGCCAACATGGTCAAATAGGTTCTTAAGTGAATCACACATGTACAAAATGATCAGATAGAATCCAAAGACCTTACTACAATGAGTTTAATTAGGGACCTACACATTTTACCTTTGATCAAGTATCTTATTATAATGCAAGGGGCTGAAGAATTTCCCCCCGAGATTCCCGACATATGTGTTCCAGGATATTGTGTTAGCACAACAATAATATCTGGGAAAGACATTAACAAAGGAACCTACGTCATGGATCTTCATGTCCTAGTAGTGTGACAATTTCTGTGTGAGATGACAAACATCAAAAACATTGGGCTATAATATTACATCTTGAAGCCAATTGACCTAGATTAATCTGTCTATCTCTGTTTCGACCACGGGAAAACATTGCAACTTGGAAAAGTTGTAGAACATACACATTTTATTCTTGGATCTTCAAAACACTATGTATATTGTGCTTTCTTGTATGATCATTTCTCAAAATGCAAAACAAACATCTCACACTCTCAAAATGAGTCAAACATGTTTGAAGTCTAGGATGTCAACCAAAATTTGTTCTAGATTCAAATCATTGGTCCAAAAAGATTATTTTATCAGACAAATTCCCAACTGCTATCATTTTTCAAGACTATCACAGTTTTCCACAATTGATGGAAGTTTGCCACAATTGACAGAAGTTTATCGTAATCGAGCCTTTTATTTCCATAATTGATCCTTTTATTGCCACAATCATTGGAATTTTACCGCAATCGACCGTGCATTCTGCTACAATCGGTAGAATGTTTTTGCAATCAACCTATAGACATATGCATTTATTCTATCAGCAAGAATGGATTCCTCTATTATAACTCTGCATTTTTTATCAGTCTAAAAACCTTGGAAAAGATTCACCATTTCGTATGAAAGGTCAGTGTACACATCTTGGGAAATAACAAAGAATCAGTGTGAATCTCAAAATATCTAGGATCATCCCTCTTTGATAGTTTGGCTATTGTTTACCATTGATAGTTCAAAATTTCAGATTAGGTTATCTTGATCCCCTTATCTTAGCTTCATTAATCTTTGTTAGTGACTATATCTCATCTAAGGCAAGAGTCAAAATCAATATCTTATGTCACCAATTTCTGAGATCAAGAGAAATCAAAATTTGTTCCTAGAATTACCCTTTTCAAAATAGGTACTCTAAATCTCCTCGAGAGGTTATCCCTTTTTGTGCATACTATTCCTCATGGTTCCCGTAGACCAACTATATTTCAAGAGGTCATAGAGGAAGAGCTTGAAGACATAGAGAAATATTTTTATTTTGTGCAAGTGGTTGATGCTGTTGTGGAAAGAAACCCTAAAAGATTTCTAGCCATGTTGATAAAATGGGGACTCAAGCTCGCTGCTAAATTTAATGTATCACCGATATGGCCTGAAAACCCACTAGCAGGACAAAGGACAACTCAAACCTGTGGTGTCTCGAGTCTTATCTCTACCATCATAAATGACCATAACATTAGCGCAGACTATATCTACCCAAACTAGCTTAGCCAATCAAGCTAGTACATCATCCACACAAAACATGATGGGATCCCAACTGAGTGCACCCTGGTTACCATTTTATCTCAAGCATCAGCCTCATGGCCTTTTACGTCAAGTTCTCAAGCTATATCATCAATTCCCCAAATGAGAAATAACCCATTTGCAATTACTCATACATTGCAGTCTATCCCTTCTAGCTTTAGACTTAATACTTCCCAACTGCACTGATCAATCTCTGTAGGTATGAAATTCAGTCAACGTCTGCCGAAAGCTACACCTTTATTCCAACAGGGATCCCAAAAACAACAACAAAAAAAAAAACCTTAGAACAATCAGATTCCCTAATATCAAACCCACACGCTGGGAAATCAGTACCAAGTCCCAAGGAGGTCATATGTCCCATGAATTTAAGGAACACAAAGGTGAAGCCTTATACCTACCACAACACAAATATTCAATGCCAGGAATGTTCCCCAATCTCCAATAGACATGCTGACAACAAGTGCAAAATCTACAAACACAAATGATGGACATACAAAATCAGGGACAAACCAATTCTTACATAGTGGAGGAATTGTACCCATTCCCATCTGATGACTTGTTGCACATGTCTCCATTTCCCACACACTTCTCGGTGCCTAAATTTGACAAATAAAGAGGTGATACCATTCTGATAGAGAATATCAGGGAATTCTTTGCTAGCTGCATTGAAGTTGCACAAGATGAAACTTGCCTAATGCAATTATTTCCATAGAGCCTAGCTAGACCAACAATGTAATGGTTCTCACACTTACCCCATGGCATTCAATCTTGGGTAGAATTGGCCAAAAAAAATATTGCTTACTTCCATCATAATATCAAACTTAAGGTTAGTATTAAGGACCTCTGTGACATTAAGAAAAAATATGATGAATCCTTTGTTTAATTCTTACAAATATAGAGAAACATTGCAAACAGAATAATGCATGATGTGCCTGAACAAGACCTAATAGTCATGTTCATTAACAAATTGATCCCTGATATGTCATTCACAATAGAGTTGGAACTCACTCCAAATTTTAAGTAACTTATAGAGTGAGGAATTTTATGTGAGAAAAACTTGGTCAAGAGAGGAATGCTTGCAGATCCTACCCAAATGAACACCAATGAGAATGCAACAAATACTGCCAAATGGAGGAATAAGAACAAGAATGTCACCAACAATGGTGTCATTGACATGAAAAAAATCAATTATTCTCAACCCAAGGTTTCACTACAAGGAGGACCTATGAAAAATTAAAAACAAATGGTGCACACTCAATAGATAAATACTTAGATTCAAACAACCACTGCTCAAGCAGAAACTTTGTCCAACAACCAACCTAGTGCATAACACCCACAAAGGTTTCCTTTTCCTAAACATGACTACACACCATTAGGAGAGTTGATAGAATCACCACTGAAAAAGTTTATTCAAACCAATAATATCACTCTACCCTAAATCAAAGAGTACAAACACGGTGTTGTGAAACCCAAGTGGTGGAATGATAATGAATTTTGTGAGTATCATCAGGTGAAAGGAAATAAGACATACAACTGCTACCAATTGAAAAATTCCATACAAGATCTAATCGACCAAGGGATAATTGATGTTACAAATAATCAATCCAAGGGTACAACTGATCACACTATCTTCAATGATACATTTCATGATCATAATAAAGGGAAAGCCTCCACATGTAGTAGATAGTGTAAGCAAGTGAACTACACCCATGCCAACTCTGATAGTGCCATAAATTACATAAATCCTTTAGATAGCCAAGTTTCTACAATTACTATCACATATACCAATGCCAAATTCCCTGTCACAACTCGAGGTTCCAAGGTTGTTTTGCAAGGAATTCATTCCACCTCAGCTACATCAGCTAATCCCACAATAGATCCAATCCACAAACCAGTCTGGTGGATCAACTAAAGAGCACACCTACTAAGATCTCCATGTTCAACCTATTGCACATATCCCTGCAGCATAAGAAAGATCTAGATCAAGCCTTTAAAAATATAACAGTCCCACGAGACATAACACTAGAGAATTTAAAAACTATGGTCAATTACATCGCTGCCAACAATCACACTGTATTTACAGACCATGACGTGCCACCACACAAGGCTCTGCATAATGATCCCCTACATCTACTTATCCAAGTTCATAAACATATGATTCTAAGAGTCTATATTGATGGTGGGGCTGGGTTAAACATATGTACTCTTAAAGTGATAAAAACCTTGGGATATTCAGGATTTAATGTTTATGTCACTAGGAAGATAAATATCAGGGCATATGATGAGGAAGAAAGATCATCAAAAGGTATCCTCATTCTACCAATCACGATAGGGCTAGTCATAAAGAAAACTCCATTTCAAATTCTAGACTTTGATTTGGGATATAACATGTTGCTTGGGAGGCTGTGGATACATGAAATGCAAGATGTCCCTTCAATGTTTCACAAGTGCATCAAATTATCATACCAAGGAGAAAAGATAATCATTGAGGGAGATCCCAACCCCTTCCAATACTGCAACACCATAAGAATCAATACAGATAATTAAGTGGCTTCAAATCAGGAAGCAAGCATTACTTCAGCCTCTAATTCCGTTGCTAATGACATACCAAGAAAGGTGGATAAGATATCAATCAAATAAAAAGGGTGTGGTGAGTATAGCTATGAGGAAGATTTTAACATCACCAACATGCCTCAAAATCCCAGATCATATGGAATGCCTCGACCGGTGGAAACACACAAAACTCTAGAACCAGTGTTTTTCAAGCGTCCACCAACCACATTTGTCAAATGAGGAGACATAGCTGAAGAAAACCCCTTTGATCTAGACATAAACACTTTGTTGTATAAATATTCTCTAAAGGAACCTCAAACACATATACCTTTGTCACAATATGGAGCCGGCTTCACTATGGTACAAAAATATGGGTATGATGGTAAGGTTGGTCTGGGGGAAAGACAACAAGGATTAATGGAACTGTCTTTACCACTAGCCCAAATAAAAAAAAGAGGGCTAGGATATGGTAAAAAAAGATCCAGTACAACCATCCGAGATGTAACCATAGACTGACAACAGATTGTTGAATCAAACCAGGGGAAAAATCTAGGACAAGCCCTAATCAGCAGTATACTCCAACAATTATTTCCATTGAAAGTGGAACCCTCTAATTCCCAATTGAACCTTAATTA
This sequence comes from Thuja plicata, assembly GCA_018584345.1. Lineage (NCBI taxonomy): Eukaryota > Viridiplantae > Streptophyta > Pinopsida > Cupressales > Cupressaceae > Thuja > Thuja plicata. The sequence goes on from MU223639.1 coordinate 2,463,223, forward strand.
GACTATCCAGGATGATACAAAAAGTGAGACATCTAACAAGCGTTCTAGCATGACCGATTCCCATGAGTATGAGTGGCTATCACTCCATAACTCTGAGTCGCCCATTCCTAACTATTCCCCTTGATCCGTTAGTACCATACACCTTGATGAAATATTTGACCAAATGAGCATAGAAGACCAACCTTGAATTAGACATATCTATCAAAACTTTTCTGGGCAGATCAGAATAGTTGGAGAATCCCTGAGAATTTCAACTAAAAGTGCCTAGAATAGAACGTCTCTAACATTCTATTTCAAGGTACAAAATGTTTGAAACATTATGTACCTTAAAATTTCACTCCAAACTAAAATCTCATGCCAGTACAACAATATAGACCCTTATTCATCTCATTTACAATGTCTGGAAGTTAGTTATCAATTTTTTTATTTCCAGTTTTGTCTCCATTTGTCTATTTTTCCTTCTACATTGCATATTTCCTCTTTCCATTTTTAATTTACACATTTTTAACGAAGGATCATTGTCCCATTCAGATCTCAGGACCTACTTGATCCTATTGGGTCATCTTCCTTCCGAGTGTGCAATTTGAAAAAGGAGGAGTAATCAACCCCTTTGTATTGCATCCCTTTTCTTATTGTTCATATTCACTTCTTCGTTTCGTTATGTTTACTACGCAATTTTTTGAAATTTTTGTGTAGAGCAGACAAGGGTTGGAAAAAATTCCCAATACTGTTTGAATATCATGGGGATTGGTGACAACCATATGGAGATTAGCTTTTTAATTTTTTCTTTTTATGTTTATATTAGTCTTTTTAGTTGTTATTAATTTTTACTAGTTTTGTTTTAGATTAGTTTTTAACTTAAGATAAAAGTAAAATTGGTTTTGTCTAGAATTAGCTTTCTTACTAATTAGTTTTTTTTATATTAATTTAGATTTAATTTGTTACTAATTTTAGTTTGTAGATATAGAATTAGATCATAATAGTTGAGAGTAATTTAGAATTAGTTTTGCAATATAATTTACAACTAGCAGTCGGATGCTATTGTGCATGCAACAGTGAGCCAATAGGAGATTTGGGTTTGCAAGGAGTAAAATTAGTTTGTACAATGCACAAAGTAGATCACTTTCAAACAAAAATACTAAAATTAATATAAATTATACCCAATAAAAAATTTAAAAAAGAAATTAACTAAAATAACCAAATTTATTTATAATTGTTGAAAAATTCTACAAATTAGATTAAAGATATCAACCGTAGACAATCTAGTTTTTATTTTATAATATTATTAGATATATTTTAAACCAAAGTATGAATTAAAGATGATTCTGGAAATTATGGACGATTTAAAAATATTAAGAATTTAATGAAAGCAATAGTTTTCAACATAATAGTGTAAATGATTTTTATTTTAATAATGTAAAAAATCTATATTTATTTTATAATATATTATGTATATTTTAAATCAACTAAATTTGCTTTAATAGAAATTACAATCTGTAAAAATGCTACTGAAAATAAAACATCTAATAATCTAATATGAAATAAAGGAACTATTTTAACTTATTTATTTGAAATTGATGCAAATATAAATCCTAGAGTTCAACACATTTTTTCTCATATTTGGAATTACTGTTTGAATGAATTTCATCATGTGGAAGTTGGTCGAGGTGACATGTCATAATTTGGAAGGAAGGAAACATGATGGGAATTGACAATAGATGAAGACTATAAAGCAGTAAATTGAAATCAAAATGGAGCATACAGACCAATCAAATATATAAGCTTTGACCATCATCTAAGAGTAACATAGAAATTAACATGTTTCAAATTTTTATCTATACTTTAGAGATTATGAATGATAGCCTAAATAATTTAGTTTTTGAGAAAACTATTAAGATCCATTCCCAAAGTCTTATCTTACTAGATTTGCATACTTATCTGATTTTTGAATGGCACAAATTAATACTTATCTGATTTTTGAATGGTACAAATCAAATAATTGAAATTTCCACCACTCAAACTTATTGAGGAAAAGTAAAACAACTATATGATGAGATTTAAAAGCTGGAATAACCTTGGAGAACTATTGTGAAATGAAACAAAACAATAAGAGGAACACCAACATTCGTGGATTTGCTCATGTAGATTGGAAAAGAAAATTAAAAAACAAAACCTTCAAATTGAATCACATGTTACATATAAGTGGATTGAGGCCTTTTTTAATAATGTCATTACAAGAAACTAAAATAGATTTGTTGAAAGAACTTGTGAAACTTGACCATTTGTTTCAAAATGTTGAAACATTATAATTGTTTGGTAGAATCGAATACTTCCAGGAAATAAAAAGATGTATTTTCATTAATGCTAGGTTTGAGAAAAGAATCAAACAATGGAAAAGAAAGAACCATGCAAATTTCATAATACCATTGAAACATTTCAGAAAAATTGGAGATAAGTTATGAAGACATTTAAAGCATTGTAATCACTAACATATTTTACAGGAGATCCGCTAAGTTCAACTTCCTTCAACTCGCCAAACTATTCCCTAGTACAAAATGTCTCCCAACCTTAAAACTTCTCAAATAACCATGCAAACCAAAAGACCATAAATCTAGGAATTCAAATTGGTAATAACCGGAATCAACCCAACTTAACCCCTTAACAAGTGATAATAAACTTTTTCTTGAATAATTTAATTACCATTTTCCTACTATTTGATAGGATAGAATAAAAGAACCATTCATTTTATTTCTATAACATAAAATTACATTCTATTATGAAAATACTTTTTATTGTCACTTCCTAAATGTTCTATAGGATATAATGTAGAAACTTACTCTATATTCTATAAAACATAAATTATATTTAAAAAAAATAGTTTCATTATTAGTTTATACCCTTTTAAAGAATAAAATATCTAAATTTTCATTATATATTCTATAACACAAATTTACATTATAATATGGAAATGATTTTTCTAAAATATAATAAAGAAACTTTCTTAGTTGATAATAAACATTTTAAAGGAATATATACAAAAGTAAAGTCACACAAAGAAAGGCGTATCTTAAATTTAAAGAAAATATCTATAATCAAATTCCTCTCTAATATGGCTGGATTCATTTAAAAAAAAAATCAGATTTACGTACTATTTTAAACACTTGTCATTCTATGAGGACTCAACTTTTTTTATGACCCAAAAAAGAACATCAAATATTCGAATAAAACTAAAAACACACATGATAGCACAAGGCAATGAAAAATAGGTCTATCTTACATTCTATGCATTCTCTATCTTTCTCAATATATTCTCCTTAGGCACCATCACATATTAAAAAAATAAAATATTAAAAAAATTAAGCTATAGAATGCTAAAATTGAAGGGAAGCTATTAGTACTATCATTTCATAAAAAATACTCAAATAAAATAGGAGCAACATGTAAAACCATACAACAAACCAACAAGAAAATCATCACCACATGCAATGCATGCCGCAAAATGGTAGTGTGAGAAGAAACACACATGCTGCTACCATACGCATTAGGCAAGTGTTTAAACTAGACATCCATATCACTTTTCGACAAAAGAAATACATAAGGGAAAAAAATAATAATTTGAGGATGAGAACACCAAAAGAAGGGCAAGTTAGATAATGCCTCACCAGATTTCAACATTCACACAAGAAATAAGAAGCATACGACACATAATGGAGCTTAATCAAATCTCCAAACATTTTTAGGATGAAAATAATCCAAGAAACAAAAACTAAATAGAGAAACCACAAATCAATAACAAACAACACAAACAAGATCTTATCATTTGCAATTAAGAAGATTAGAATCAACGAAGGTTTAAATAATACCTCCAATAAAAGAACAAACAAAAACAAGAGGCTAAATAGAAATTACCTTTCAACTAAATAGTTATCTCTTGCATAATAAGGAAACATGCCTTTTCATTTATTAATTCTATTAATTAGTATAAAAAACATAGCATTATTAAATGAAATCATAGTCAACAAACCAATGAAAAAAATATAGGCAAGAGGCTGACAATTTTCTGACATAAAATTATATTTTCAAGGAACAAAGCTTCCACAAATAGCCTATTGGCTAATTAGTTTACTAATTTAGATTAGTTCTAATTTAAATTAGTTTTTAACTAAGATAAGTTTTTTTAATTTAGATTTAGCTCTTTCTTTTTAATTTGTATTAATTTTAATTTCTAACTTAGATTAATTATGTTAATTTAGATTAGTGTCTTTGGTTTGTCAGATTATATTAATTTTTCATTAATTAGATTAGATTTTTGTCTTTTTAGATTAAATTTGTTTTTGAATTACATTAGATTTTCATTTTGTTAGAGTAGATTGTGCTTTGATTTTATTGTTGTAGGGGAGCTAATTTTGTTTTTTGTGGGATTGTGCAAGTGTTAATCGATTGTCGAAGGCAGTTTTTTGAAACTACTAACAAATTTTGGTGCAGGACATTTGTCGAAGACTTGATTTTGAAACCAATTGTCTGTTTAATTTAGCAAACATTTCAATTTGGTGCTTAAAATTTACCAAGTGTTTGATGTGTTTGGTGCTTTGACACATTTTTATTTAGGATAGAACCCAAGTAGAGAGGCTTTCCTTGGTGGGAAAGAGGTACTTACCCCAAGGGAACAACCTCAAACAAGCGTCAATTGGTCCACTATATAAATTAAGGATAAGGAAAAAGACAAGTCTGGTCGGTATTAGCACTTTCCATACATTGCCAGTTTGAAAGGGGCATATCTTATAGTATATTAGACCCCTAGTAGGATTGGTTAGAGATTTAAGTAGCTCACTAGATGATCTCAACATGTCAATTGAATATTTAATACAAACCTATTATTTTAGAGTCCAAAATCCCCTACTTGTTGATGCAGGGGCTATGATATGTGCATCCCAAAGATACCCCTCATGTACTCTTCAATTTGAGATAGAGAATTTCTTGAGATATTTTGGTCTTTCAAAATTTGAAGCTTGGCATGCCTGAGAAGTGAGTGTCATGTAAGGGGGAGCTAATGCCTTCAAGTTTATATCTATCCAATTGAAAGTTATATTTTATTGGAAGGAGATTCTGTAGTTACTGTCCTATCCTAAGCCACAAGTTTTTCTTGTCTTCATTTCCTAAATGACTATTTTTTTTTTTGTGTGTGTGTTTTCAAAACACAATCCTAATAAAAAATAACTTGTCCAAAAATTCAAACATTTACCCAAACACATTTATCAAACCTTGATCAAACATTGTCCAAGTTTTCAACCTTGCAAATATAGGAGATTCAAAACCTTGCATCTTTGTTTCAACCTTCCATACATAGGTGTTCCTTAGGTTGCCTCATTTGTATCCTTTATCTTAGGGTCTAGTCTTCCATAGTACCCCTCTGGTCATTACCATCATACCTTCTTTTCTTGTTCATTCACTTGTCCTAGTTTGTAGCCTTAGGTTTCATTTATAACCTTGTCCTTGTTACTATTTTGTCATTGCCTTTTTGGACTCATTATATCCCTTAGTCATCATTAATTTTGTCCTTAACCCAAGCTTGCATTTAGGTCTTTTACCTCCACATTTTCATAACCTTGTGCTTATCATATTGTTCTTTGCCTTCATTTTGTTAGATCACCTTTAATGTCCCATACCATCTCATTGGTCACATTTGGTTTGTATTATCAAAAATATCTTAGAGTTATATAGTACATTTTATCTCCCTTCAGTTTTATTTGTCTTCCACCCTTTTAGAACCATATTAGGAATCTTCTGTAGGTCCATACCCATGGTTGAAACAATGTCTTGAGATGCTAGGAGACAAGCAAATTCCTCACGATCATTCATGTACAATTTCAACTCAAGACCATTTCAATTTGATCCCGCACAACCCCCATATTTTGATGCCAACAATAAATCACCTATAGAGTTACACATTAATATATTTTGAGCACCACAAGAACCTAAATTTGGGAATGGATCACAGTATTCTTGGGCATTGACATTCAATCTTGAGAAATGGAAAAAGGCCTTACCCCGCATGCTGAACCTAGGCATGGTAACACTCAACATGAATCATCTCCCAAGTATCAAGAAGAGTCCCATACCCACCTATGTGTGTGAAAATGTGATCTAGTTAAATAACACAAATACTTCAATTAATCATTGCATGAGTGATCAAGTAAAGTAAAGTAATTAAGCACAAATCAACCAAGGCAACTCATTTCCTTCTAGTAAATAGGAGTATGAATTTTTCTCTTAGATCATCGCAAATCCAGTGACTATAGACTCTATCTAAATCAAAGATTTTGAAATCTATGCCTAATGAAATGCAAGTACATCCAAATTAAGTTAAGATTAGTCCATCATTTAAGAAAATGAAAGTAAGATTCCTATGATTTGATCATGCAAATGCAAGTAAATTAAATGAAAATGTAAATATGATAAAATAAAAGGAAATTATCAATAATTAATAATTCAACAACATTTATCCACTTCACAATTCTCCTCTCTTATTCAAAGTGAAGGCCTTATTATATAGAAATATTCTAAAAAATAGACGGACAAGATCGATCAATGAAGAACGGTTGAGATTCATTCCAAACTAGCACAATCCATGTGCAACTGATTTGATTGGTTGAGAGAATCAGTTAACTAAATTGATTGATCAATCATTTGGGAAACTTCCAAATCAAAAGACGAGTTAACTAAATTGACTTTTCAATTAACTTAGTTTTTTCCAAAATGATAATTAGTTGACTGAACTGAATTGATTTGAACAATATTTTTGCATTATTTAAATAGTTTAATGCATTTTCCTCCAAATTGTGATGACTTAATTAATTTTAATTCCTTTTTGTGATTAACTGATAATTCTTATTTATTTAATCAACATCCTAAGACATTAATTAAATAAATAATATAAGGTTGATTGAATTGTCAACGACATTAGGATTTAGGAATTAATTAATTAGGATGAAGTGAAATGATCAAATGCGACCAAGAGTTTTGGTTGAAATGAGATTGACAAGTTGAATTGATTTAGATTAGGACTTAGGAGATTTAATCAAGATTTGTGTTTTCTTGATGAAAAATAGAGATTAGGGGCTTAGGGTTTTGTTGACCATTTTTGAGTGATTACATTTTCCCCTCTTTTAATTAATGTGTGATAAACACATTGATTTAAAGAACAATTAGTGTTGAGACCAAGAATAGTTTGATGTGAAGTGATGAAACTACTCTCAAGTCGACTGATTCAAAGGTATCAATTCCGAACATAATTGGACTAGGACCGATGAAGATCAGAATGGTTAGTTTGATGTGAAGTGATGAAATTGAACACCTGATTGATTGATAATGACACAACCAATTTGATTTGATGCGATGAATTTAATTAATGCCAGAAAGAATCTTAAATATTTGGATTAGTTTGAATGAATAACTAGTTTGATTTGATGTGATGAAACTGATTACAGTTGAGAGATCGATTGATTTGATGCATTGAAGCCAATTTCTAAAGAGGAAAATATCGGTTTGATTTGAAGTGATGAAACCAATATGCCCCTAGAGATTTTTTGATGTCAAAGAATCTCAACTTGATTTGGTACGATGAAGCTGAGATGCTCCTTGCAATGATTTCTTGTTTGATTTGATGATTCAATTACCTGATTAAAGATTCATAGATTTCTCGATGTTTGATGATGTGATCACTGAATTGTTGATGTCATGATCATGTACCCCTGGTAGAGAAATCAAAATATAGCTAGGTGCGCTAGTGATCGAAAGTAATTTGATTGATAAATTGATGTAGGGAGAGACCAATCTGATTTCAACGCGGTTGTAAGAGTTTAGGACCCATTCTACACTTATTTTTAGGTACTGGATACCAAGTTGGACAAAAAATATGGCACATTAATTTTTTTTGTTTTTGGCAAAAATTTCTATTAGTTTGAAGTTCCAGAGTGATTGCCCAAGTGGTCAACTATGGTTGAGTAAAAAGTCAAATTGAAAATTTGACAAATAAAATGATCTCATATTTTGATTTTGATCCTAAAAATGGATTCAGGATTGCTATATAATTAGACCTTACTTTTTACTAGAGAGAGAATGCTACAATGCTATCATTCTATTGAACTGTAATGCAGGAGATAACATGAATGGAACCTAGGACTTAGTCACTAGATTTTTGGTTGCTATTTTCATCACTAGATATTTGGGACATCAGAGTCCATACAACCCTTACTGGCACCACTGCGACCATAAGGATATGAATATGAATTTCATTAGATAAAATATGGGAAACCAACATAAGCATCAAGGAGAAAAAGCCAAGATGACCTGAACATTGTTTCCAGTTGATGTTGCAAGGGTACACCAGTATTGAGGCATACAAAGCCAAGATAACCATGAGTGTGATCTTGCATAAACATACAAATTAATAATAGTCAAGGAGATAGTTCTGACCTCACCTTGGCATTCAAGTAAACAAAGTGGAAGTATGTGAGGATTTTCCACCTTAATGCATAAGCTCTTATCACATACATCCATTTTACTTGACATTGCAATATCATCAGGATCACACCAATAAGCAACAATCAACGAAAAGATGAGAAAAAAGCATTGATAATAGACAAAATCCAAGAAATGTTCCACATAACATCAACCAGTTTGTGAGCATTATATGCTTGTCTATGTAGGGTTTTGAGAAACACCATCGTGCTTGTGAGGGTATAGTGTCGATAAATACAATTGTGTGCTTGAATGTTATTAAGCCAATATTAGGGTTCATGTTGTGTTATCCAATGTTTGTTGAGAAACACAAATGTATCCAAATAGTTAGTGTTAAGAAACACTGTTGATTAGGGTATTGAAAAACACCATTGTGTTAGTGGTAAACTGTCTATCACTGGAAGAACTAAGATACTGAATCTGATTTGGTTCATTGGGTTGATCAAATTGGAGTGTTTTCCCCTAGTAACAAGCAATACCCTAGGACCAAGACGAAAACAAACTCCAATCAATGATGGCATTGTGATGAAAACATGACTTGACTTAGATTGCTAGAACAAAGCCGATTCAATTGCCCGTAGACTATGACTCTAATCGGTTTCAAGCCACGAGGGTTCAGAAGAACCAATGTGTTATGAAAGTGACTGAAAGCTATGTACAAACTGAAGCAAATGATAGAGAATCATGAAGGATGCCAGGATGTATGTTGATAGATGGAGAACTTGAGTACAAGAGGTGCATGTTTACCAGGTTTTCACCTACTTGGCAGAGATTCTATTTTTGTTACCAAGGCGCTTGTTTACCAGGTTTTCACTGAGGTACCTTTTTCTTCTTTTTCATTTTTTTCATTTTTTTTTTGTATTTTCCTTTTCTTTTAATTTTTTTTTTCTCTTTTTTTATTTTTTTTGTTATTATCAAAGCACATATTGCTAGGTTTTCATGAGGATGATCATTTTTTTAGGATTTTTTTTTAAAGCTTTTCCTCAAGACATTTTCACCTTTTTTTTTTTTGTCTAAAGGACAATATAGATATGTACAAGCTGCTGGATATAGAGAATGCTCAAGTGTAGAATTTCTTCAGCTGGAGGGTGTTGATGGGTTCCCAGAGATGTTCTCCTTCTAGTGTAGAGAGTCAATAAGAAACAAAGTCAAATGCTGTAGTAATGATATAGGGACCCAACGAGTTAGGTTCAAACTTCCCCTTTTTTACTTAATGTGATTGATTGCAGGGATTTTATCTCAACACTAGGTCACCAACATGATGCTCTCTAGGTTTGATATTTTTATTGTATCCTCTTGGAATTCTTTTCTGATATGCTCTAAGATGATCGAATGCCACTTGTCGAAACTCATCCATCACTTCTAGCTCTTGCATTTTGTGACTCTACAGTCTTCATATGTTATTATCCTATGTAAAGAAACCCTCAAAGATGGTATCTCCACCTCTATGGGCCTAATTGCTTCTATTCCATATACGAAAGAAAAGGGCGTTTCTCCAGTAGGTGTTCTAATACTTGTTCTTTAGGTCCATAACGCATGATTGATATGAAAATCCCAATCCTTTCTTGACTTATTCACAATATGATGCAATATTTTAAAAAAGATTCTTATTTGAGGTCTCAACCTGGCCATTTTCTTATAGATAATAGATGGAAGAAAAATGTTGCATGATTTTGAACTTATCACAGAGTTTGTCTATATTATTGTTCTTAAATTTCCCTCCATTATTAGTTATAATGGATGAAGGGATACAATATGGGAAGATTATGTAGTTCATAATGAATAGAGCCACTTATTGTCAAGTTGTATTTGTGAGTGGGACTGCTTCAATTCACTTAGTGAAGTATTCTATGGCCATTATTATGAATTTATGTCCATTTAAAGAGGATGGATATATCTGCCCGATGAGGTTAAATGCCCATTTTTGATAAGGCCAATGTGTGATGAAAGGAATAAGCTCCCTTGCTGGAGAATGTATAAGGTTTACATGCAAATAATATTTCTTACAAGTTTTGGAGTATCTTATTGCTTCCTTCTACATGAATGGCCAATAGTAACTAGCTCTTAGCAGTTTTCAAGCTAGAGTCAAACCATTAGAATGAGAATCACAAATACCATCGTGGGCCTCAGCTAACGCATGTTTTGAATCTTAATTTTATAGAAACCTAAGAAAATTACCATCTAGTCCTTTCCTATATAAGTTGTTTTCTATGAGAACATACCATGAGGCATTGCATTTCAAGTGCCATTTTTCATTGACGGCTAGCTCATCAGGAATGAACTAATGGCATAGGTAAGAATAAACATGTTGGTAGTGGGATGATTCCTATTTTATGATAGAATATATCATCT
>MU223639.1:2478539-2528277 GCA_018584345.1 Thuja plicata
AGGGTCAAGCAGTGCTGAAGAAGAATCCTGTTGAAGAGAAAAGTACTCCTCAGGATGTGGTGTGGCAGTCACAACACTGGTCTCGGGAACAACACAAAGGTTCAAGTGACCTGACTGCACCACATGATGCTCTCTCGAAAGAGGAGAGATGTGCTCTGACAATGGAGATGGTGGACCAAAGTGAGAGAAGGTGTAGAGATAGGTGGAGTGATCAACTATCTATGGCACTTTATAACAGAGTGCGAGTACATCAACCGAACAAGGTGTACAAGATCCAGAAATGCAGAAGTAGGCACTTTATCTCAGTGCATTTACAGAACAAAATGCATCAGAATGAGCATGCAAGCTTAGAAGTCAGAAAGAAGAGTGAGCTATGAACTCAGAAGAAGAGATCCCAGGACCTGTAGAACCAAGCACTCCACCAGAGGGCATAAACTGCCAAATGTAGATGAGTGAAAACCTAGAGCAGAATCTGGAAAAATAACCTCTGCCACTGAATAGCACACTGAACCAGCTTTTTGATGATATCTTGTTTGCCGAAAAAGGAGTCTGAATGAGCCAGATATGACTCCCGGAAGGTAAAATAAGACATCAGACTTCAATAGAAAAAAAATGATGTTGAAACGGTGGAACCAAAAACCCTAACCTCCATCATCGGAAATTTCTTGGAAAGAGCTTTCCGACGGTATATGGAAGTCAGAAAAAGACCCCGGTATGCTCCCTGTAGAGCGAAAACAGACAGGTAGGGTCAAAAAGGGCCTCAGAGAAAAAATTAAGCCCTTGGGGCTAAAAAAAGTCCGGCCTCTGGGCGCATGCGCGCTCAGGGGGCTGGGCCAAAGCCCCCAGACCCTCATATGACCGCAACCTGTGCTGAAGAGCCCGCGGGGGCTGCCAAAAAATGCGCCACCGGGGTTGTGGACGCCAGGCAGATACCTCCGGCAGAGCGCGTAGAGGAGTGATGGGAACAGGCGGCAGAGCCACTGCAGACAGAGTGGCCGACGGGCCGGCGGGCGGTGGAGCCGCTATAGACAGAGCGGCCGGTAGGCCGGCGGGCGGCGGAGCCGCTGCAGACAGTTGCGGGCGGCGGAGAATTGGGGTGGCTGCCAGCTGCTGGCCGGTGGTGCGTCCAATTTTTAACTACACGCGTTGAAAAAATGCAAAAAACACAATTTTTTTTAATTTTTGCATCGTTTTGCGTGCCCGTACGGCTCAAGAAGGCCAAAAAAATTCTCCAGAGCCCCGGTGTCCAAAATGGACAAACCTTATATGGATTCTGGGGTTTTTGGGCCTTCTGGACGCAATGGAAGTGTCCATTTGGGCCCAAAGTGCCTTAAAAAATAGAGACCCCCCAGAATCAATGAAGAATGCCAGAAAAAGCTGAGAAACCTTCAAACCCTCGAACACTTCACAAAAACTCAAACAGCTGGCAGCAAGATGGCTCTGATACCATGTTAGATTTTCTGAACTACAAATCTTCCCAAGAACACTTGCATGCAAAGACTGCTACAAGAATGAAGCAAAGACAGAAGAGAAACAGCTATGGCGGCCAATAGGCCAGAGACTGCAAAAACATGTTGACAGAAAAAAGGCTTCTATATTCAACAATGAATTACAAAAATACAATCTCCTTACTGAAATGAAAGAAGTGAATCCCTTTAAAAGGAAACACGAAACCCTAAAGGCTAAAACCCTAAATAATTATAAAGCACCTAAGTAAAGCTTAAGCCTAGAGTATGATAAACTAATAATTAAATGATTTAATTATTAGCTAACATATAACTACTCTAACATTGTTGCATTGTGTCAACCTCTTTATATAGTGTTTCTTTGGATAGACAGTCAAATTCATACTCATGAGAGTTTATTTCATCTTGGTCTAGCATATCTAAGACATGAGTAAAGTCTACCCATTGACTCCAATTAGGATGAGACCTTCCCATAAATTCTACTATGGTTATGTCCTCTTCCTTTGTATTAGGACTTTGTTGAGAGGTTGAAGCCTTTGTTTGATTTGGAACCATTTTATACTCTTCTAGAATTTATTTTTCAGTAACGTTGATCTGGGGACTTTTTTCTTCATCCCCATTAAGAAGAGACATGACACATGAAGGAACAAGATAAGGATATTCATCCTACTCATCAGAGTCATCCAACTTACAAGGGGGTGTGTCTTTATTTCTCATTTCCTTAGTTGATAAGAATCCTAAGCCAGTTGTATCTTTAGGACTTTTTTACTTGGGTTTCGATGGGTTCTATGAGACCATTTTGCTTAGACCATATAGGCCCTTTTCCTAAATGACCCATACATCAAATCAACTTATATCCCTTTCCCTATTTATTAGAAGATATCTCACAATGTTTAACACCATTATCTTCACATTCTTTGTACAACCATTCCAGGATAGCTTTCTCTTCATTTTCATCTTCAAGCAATACAATTTCTTATACAAATCTACCATCATAGATTACCTTGGCTGGTGTAGTTAATGGTTTCATTTCTTCTTAAGGTTTCCCATAAGATTTGGGTGATGTGGGAAGAGATGTTAGTGAAAAAATAGGTTCTATCATGTATCCACCCATCCCAATGTCTTTGATTTTGAGCTTCTTTTCCATTCCATCAATCATATCTCTAGATGACTCAGGGGTAGAAGCTTCTATGTTGTGAGGGATAAGAGCATCAACAGATTATTTTAGAGCATTACATGCATAACTGGTATCTGGAAGAACAGTGACTTCAACCCTATTGAAAGGAAATTTGATGCATTGGTGATAAGTGGACAGGACAACTTGCACATCATAGATCCATGGTCTTCCTAAAAAAATGTTGTATGCCAGTGGAAGATCCAGTACCTGACATATGAATTCTCTTTCTTTAGGACCCACTCTCATAGGTAGATGTATGAGACCTCTGGAAGATCTTTCTTGTTCATCATATTCCTTTATTGTTATCTTCTTCTTGGGATCAATGGAATGCTCTGAAAAGCCCAATTATTCTATCAATTTATAAGTATAGATTTTCCACTCTGTGCCTCCATCTATCAAGACTCCTTTGACATGATGATTTTGGATCATGAATTTAATGTGCATGGGTAGATTATGAGGGTGAATCAAATAATTATCTTCTTCTTCTGAAAATAACAAGTAGTGGGGTGAGGTCAAGTGAAAAACCTAGATTGAAACTGATCTACGTCCGAGTCCTTAGGGGTATTGGCAGTTGACAAGGCTTTATCTAGAATCTCTCTATGAGCTGGAGAGATTTTGATTAGTTCAAAAATTGAGATTTGAGCATTCGTTCTTCACAATTTCTCAACAATGCTATAGTCAACAACATGAGAGCAAGCCAACTGTTTGGAATTTGATGACTTAGACATGGTTATAGCATGTGGTTTGTTTATTTTTGTGGAAATTTTTTATAACACTGATTGGTTACTAGGTGTAAAAGGATCGAAAGGCCGAGCTCCCTTTAGGGTGACCTTATCCTGTGTGCAAGTCACAACATTAGCTTCTCTAGACTCTTTTTATTCTTTCTTAATGATAATGACATTGTAGTATTCAGAAGGGATTGGCTCAAGCATATGTATGATGTTATCATCATTGGCACTATATTAGTGATTCATTATGAAACCTTATTTGGAGCTTTCTCCTTTTTCATATTTAGGCAAGGGATTTTTAAATGCTTTATGATCAATATTCGTGGCATGATTTCCAACCATAATTATTTTGTTGTCAATGAGATCTTGGATCTCATTCTTGAGTCTCATACAATTCTCATTCTTGTGTCCCTTATTCTTGTGAAATTTATAGTAGTCATTATCGCTCCACCATTTTGGTTTCACCTCAGGTTCATATTGTCTAGAGTTGTCTAGCAATGTGATTAATTTATTTTATAGAAGAGTCTTGAGCATTGATTCGGTTGATTCACATACCTTTGACCAAAGCTTTTTATTTCATGAGATTTATTACCCTATTTGAAGGAGCCTTAGTGGTATTATCAACAAATTTCTAGGATTTTGTACCACATGTCAAGTTGAAGACTACTGGTTTTGATTGAGGAGCAACATGGTCAACTACTCATCATTTACCACATCTTTGTTTTTGTTCCAATAATTGTTCTTATCCTTTGAACTTGAACCATACTTGATTTCCTTGTAAAGGGTGAATTATCCCTTTTTGACAAGCACGTCTTCTATTTCTAGTGCATTCTTCACTATTTTTTCAAAGGTGGGTAGATCTTGCATCTGTATGGGAAGTTGTACTAAGGGATCAATGCATCAGTGAATATATTGATCTTCTTAGATTTGGGTATGAGACACATGTTGGAATTATGATATTTTTGGAGGAGATATGTAGAACGGTCATGAGTGGATGCATAATTGGTGTTCCTTGATGGAAATGTATTCAATTATCACGATTGCAGTGATCGGTAAAAAATATATATGATCGATAAAGGGGAGATCAACTATGTATGTTGACTGGTGCTCAAGAAGAATATTATCATACAAATATTGTGGTAGCAGTCAAGTCAAGGAAACATTTAGATGTTTTGATCAGAGATACAATATGTATATAGTATGTGGAATCCATGATTCCAACCGCAACAATTTATCTCAAGTTTTGATTGAATTATGTTTTGAGTGTGAAGGCAGTTTACCTATCTGATCACCGGTCAAAGCTTCATATTAATTTGATTAAGGTGGTGAATATGAGTCCGACATAGTAATTCTAATATTGGTAATACATTTTTAGGATGACGTATTGATGTTGATGATGATGATTTTTAGGAGGTTGGATAATATTTTGAGTTGACTGTGGTGGAAAGTTCTAGGTCTTGTGTGACCTAATGACACTCTATATAAGGATCACTAAATAATTTTATTTAGGGTTGCGATCATATTTTTAGATTGGGCAGTCATGAATTGAAGGAGAAGAGATAATTATAGCATCAGGAAGAAAAGGAGCTGAAAGGATCTGATAGGAAACTAGTACCATTCTACAGATTAACAATCTTGTTGTTCCCTAACAGTTACAATAGATCAAGTCCTGTAACAGGGTGAACTTTAACAGGTTCTTATTTGTAAATCCTTTTATAGGGTAGATTCTTTATTGAGGTTTGAAATCCTCTAGTGAGGTAGATCATAGCTGATTTTTTTGTACTCCTAACAATGTAATAATCACTCCTAAGAGGGTGAACCCTTAGAAAGGGTATTTGTAGCTCCTAACATGGAAAACTCATTTACTGTAGTATTGGGCTTGTGGGTGTCATCCCTACCGTGGTTTTTTCCCTGTAACAAGGGTTTCCATAATGAAATACCTATGTTATGTTTTTTTAAGGTTATGGATGCTTGATATTGTTTACTATTATTTGTTTACTTCAGTTATATGCTTTGTGGTTTGGAATTTTTTAGTACAAATAATCATGGCAGTGGTTGAATTTGTTCATTACCTGTTTGTACTAATTCACCCCCCTCTCAGTCATAAGATTTTCAACAAAATCGATATCAAGAAAATACTTTCATCCATCACTGAATAAAAGTCAGAAAAGGCTCTCCCCTTTGTTGCATGGTAATGCACAAATCAGTCATTGTCATAGGATGCTAGATGTTATATGAATATTGTCCTAAAAATAGATTGATTAGTTTGTCAAATTTTTTGATTCCTATGGGTAAATTTTAAAACCACTCAATGGCCTGGCCACGTAGACTCTGGCAGAAGCATGAGGTATGTATGTTCATGCATAAATTGCATGTACAGAGCATACAAATCTAAGATGTGATCTTGTGGATAAGATTGACCAGAATACTTGTAAAATTTTGGGATCTCAACTCCACATGGAAATGTAGGTAAGTACAAGTCTTTATCGAAAAGAAATGGACAAATGGCATCCCTAGAACAGTTCATGGTTGTTTTCTCTTTTTCCTTTTTTTATTTCTTGCAACTCAGTTTGCAAGGCTTGCATTTTTTTTACTAGTGTTAAAGGAGTTTCTTCCTCTTTAGCTATGATGTCTTCACCTCTGTATTGAGGAGCAAGTTGAGCTCCTTTTCATGATAATTCTAGAAAGTACAATTCTTTCTCTTGATTCATGATATTTTGCATCATCTTGAGAAATTCTCTGCCATTTTAACATCTGCAAATACTGGCCTCATCAAGCCCAGGTTCACTTTAGGAGTTCTCACTATTAGTAGCCCGAATACTAACATTGTTATGTCTACATCTAGAACACTCTCGCCCTTGTCTTTCTCCTGACATTTTTGAATCGGATGACGTTTCTTGATGGGAGATTGACTTTTTTGAGATTTATGGTTGTTTTATCAAAAGAGGGTTGTATTCAAATGCAACATGATATCTCTCTTCCTCTTGAAATTGTTTGAGAGAGCCTCTAGTTTGTATAGGCATGCGTCAATTGACTGTCTGAAAGGTGATGAATTAAAAACTAACATGATGACTAAGTCCAAGATCGATGATGCTGATAAGATAACGTCCAACAAAGAAGGAGATGCAAATGACTCAGATCCAAGTCAAGGTTAACAAACCTAGATAATAATGCACTCATGAATTAGAATAAGGACTGTGGAAATCAAAGACTAGATTGATGGTAACAGAGTGATCAAAGGACTAGATCAAAAAATAAGGACCCACGACAATAAAAATCAGACTACCAAAGGATTAAGACTAAAAATGATGACTAGGACATGCTCTTTGCTTTGAAACTACAAAAGACAACTCAGAGCCTAACTAGAGTTCTATGATTATTAATAAAAAACTTCAATTAGGTATGTATAGACATAGATTTTCATAATGTAGTATGATTGAGTGCAGACTCGTATGAGTGTTCCCTACAGATGATACAAGGAACTATATTTCTCATACTAAAATGCATACAACAGATCAAAAATAGGTCAAAATAGGCAGGAAATGCAGCCCTTCATACGATTATTATCACAAAGTGATATGACTACTCACACAGGGTGGTACAAGTAAACAAGTGCAGGATCCTGACTCGTACAAGAAAAGATGGTAAATTGCATGAGAAACTATTGTTTTCCATTGGGAAGTTTGCATTTGTGATGTTCTGTTTGCATTTTTTGGATTTCCATTTAATTTGATTGGTTTAGTTTTATAGCCACAACAAAAACGCTTGTGAAAAGACTCACTGATACTGACACTTTCTAATCTCTATAGTCAATTTGGCTTAGTTAGAAAATTCTTTCTCACAGACAAAGGTACACACCAAATACCTAATCAGAATATGACCACCACCAACCATTGAATGGGTATAATGATGCTATATTATCTGAATCAAAAATTCTAATGGGGGCACCATATGGCAAGTGTCTTGGGGGAGTTACTATCTCCCTTACACTTAGATTATCCCACTTTTAGAGGTGAACCAAGTGGCTTCTACTCTATGGAGTCTAGTTAGGGTCTTTGTTCAAATACATCCTCTACCTCCACACAAACATGATTCATGCGTATATCCCCATAGAGAACCTTGGCATAAGTAGTCACATAAACATAATTGAGACCTCTAGGGACCTATCATATGCTTGGTGAGAGCTGAGTATAAGATCAAATGGTATCTGACTTCCAAGGCTTTTTCCCCAAAAAGAAAATTTTATTAACGTGAGTTTGAGTGGTGTGGCTTAAACCTCATTCTCACGTGGGTCATTATCCAAGGGTGAGTAATTTTTTCTAGTTGGACACGCCCATCTAATAGGTAAACATGAAATAAATAGAAAATCTAGGAGGGTCTAGATTTCTGATTTTCCCTCAAAGGGGAAAAGAGCATAATCTCCAACCTTTTCGCTATTCTAAAAAAAAAATAGACAATTTTTTCATTTTAATATGTCTTTGATGCAAGGTTCCTAGAAAATATTAAAGAAAATACAAAATTTGGTTCTTTCTTTTTAGGAAACCTGCATTCACAATTACTAGTAGTTTCTGTTGTTTTTCTTTGTTTGTCAAGCATCCTACAAAAAGGTCTAGATATCAAGTTTATTTGATAAAATGACCTGCATAGAAGATGTAAAGTTGTGAAAAATCAGAAAGATAGAACATCCAATAGTTAGATGTTAGAAAATCTCACAATTCTACAAGAAAACCTTGTTGTTTTTCAAAAACAATCATAAGATGCTTGTACGAGCATGCGCTACTTCCAATACGAGAATTCTAGAGGATCAATATGAGTATGAGTTCCAAATCATATTGCACTGTGAGAAAGATCGTACGAGCCTAGACAGTCAAATTATGAAACAAATCTTGAGACTCAAAAATCTATCAGAATGTGAGGCTATAATTAATTGAATATTCAACCCCACAGTGGGCACCATAAATGTTTGTATGAAAATGTGATCTATTTAAATAACACAAACACTTGAATGAATCATAACATGATTGATCAAATAAAGTAAACTAATTAAGCACAAATTAACCAAGGCGAATCATTGCCTTCTAGTAAATAGGAGTATGAATTTTACTCTTAGATCATCGCAAAATACAATGATTATAGACTCTAGCTAAACAAAGGATTTTGAAAGCTATGCCAAATGAAATTCAAGTACATCCAAATTAAGCTAAGATTAATCCATAATTTAAGAAAATGAAAGTAATATTCTTATGATTTGATCATGCAAATGCAAGTAAACTAAATAACAATGTAAATATGATAAAACAATAATAAATTAACAATAATGACTAATTCAACAATATTTATCCACTTTGCAATTCTCTTGTCTTCTTCAAAGTGGAGGCCTGATTATATATAAATATTCTAAAAAATGGATGGACAAGATCATGTTAGAATAACTAAGAGGGGGGGGGGGGGGGGGGGGGAATTAGTGGCCTTATCAAATAANGGGAGGGGGGTGAATTAGTGGCCTTATCAAATAACTCCTGCTCGGAGTTCTATTTTAAACCTTATTCTTAAGGTTTATCGAATAGCAGTCTTTCATTTACCGAAAAATAGTAAATTGCTTAGTGTATACCTATCAATCTAGATTATTTATGTGTAATGCAAAACACTAAAGTAATGACTCATAAACACAATGACACATGGATTTTTAATGTGGAAACCCTATTAAGGGAAAACCCACTTGGGATCGGTAACCCAAAAATTTCACTCTTCTGAAGTGAGCTCAGTGAAGATCCAACCCTGTTAAAGGTTACAAACACACTGTTAGGTGTGACCTTGTTAGAGGATTTAAATAAAATTGTTTGTCACTTGATATCGATCATCTCTATGCTACCTTCTATGACCAAACCTAGTGTAGTTTATCAAATGGTATCTGGAATCTCATGCTATCTTCATGATCAAATTTTTTTTTACTCCTTGGGATGTATCTCAATATAGAAAGGATTGTTAAGTCCTGCCCATTTAAGAGACTTTATGAATCAATGGTTAAACTAAAATAGTAAATGATCTGTTCACACATACAATGTAGATTTTCAAATTTTAAGATCTATTGTAATCTCATAATACCTTTCTGATCAATATTTATTTTCAATACCTTTCTTCACTTCTTTCTTCTCGATGATGCTGTGCTTCTCTGTTGCTCGGTGTCCACAAAAATATTTAGCTCTTTCCTTAGCTTGATTGATCAGGACTGTATGAAGTTGTCCTTCATCAGTTTCTATTCAGTATCCTTCTTTTTCATTCACTGAATTAGATTGTCTCTTTATAGACATGATATCACCATTTCTCACTTCGTGATTTTCTTGTTCTTGGTGTAATCCACAATCTTAGCCAATCTTGCTTTAAAACTTAACTCTTGTTTTATCTCATAGAAATATTCTTGCCAACTAGATAAAATAGCTTTAAATCTTTTACTTATCTCTGACTTTAAAATATCGATGAAAACAATGTCAACAACCAGTTAAGTCTATCTTTAGCTCTATCAGCTAAGTATTTTGTCATTTCTAACCTCCAGTTAACTTCGGTGTTTTAACTCTTTGATAGCTTCGGTCAAAACTTTAGTTCTCCTTGGGCTTCTCCATTTGGGTTGTCTGTCCATCAGACATCACTGCAAAGTTCTTCTCGTCGGTTAACATTATATTTCTGGCTATTGGTAATGCTTGTGATTTTTCTCATCAATAATGCTTGTCGGTTCATTTGCTTAGGCATCACTTTGAATTTTCTCTCAGGTTTCTCTGTCCTTCAGGTTCCACTAGCCGTCGGTGTTTGTAGTCACTTAAGTAATGCTGGTCTTTTATGCATTACTGAAATCATAATATTTATCTCTCTGATTCTCTGAAGTCTTTAACACTTCAAATATAACTAATCAAATTATATCAAGTTGACATCAATGTTAATACAATCCATTAACTGATTTAATTTATTGCATTATATTTCTGCATTTCGGTGATCAACTTAACATCTTCAAACATTCAATCAGTTACATTTCATCAATCTCTCCCTTTAGCATTGATGGAAACACACTACATTATCACACTATATTATTACTAATAAAATATGAAATATATCAGTTGAAGTTCATCAATCTCTCTTATTATAACTAATAAAAATGTCTGGTTCTCAGTAAGCTCATATAGCTTAGATTTTTTTCTTTTAGAGTGTGTTATTCAATCTTCAATCCATTTACTAGATAGATGTAGCAGCTTCTGTCTCTATTTCTGATATGTGTTTTGCCTTGACTATTCCTCTTCTTGTACATCTCTTTTTCCTTTGACAACAATCTCTCCCTTAGTATGTATTCTCTTCCTTTTGTTACTTCTCTCCCTTAGATGGATATTTCATATGTAATCAATCCCTTTGGATAATGATTAACTCTCCTTTGAATTATTAAGAACTTCTCTCCATGGATAATAATATAATCTCTTCTTGATAATGAGATAATCTCTCCCTTTGAAAATGAGATAATCTCTCCCTGAAGATAATCTCTCCCTTATAATTCCTGATAATGAGATTATCTCTCCCTTTGAAAACAATGCCAAACAATTATTCCATATCATCCTCCATCATTTTTATAATATACTCCTTGAATTTCCCTATCCATCAGCAATACATTGGCTCTCATGTTCGGTGTAGATATGTACCTTGTGATGAAATATAGCTGATTGAATGTTTGAAGATGTTAAGTTGATGATCATGCAAGGCATTAAATTAGTTAATGTACTGTATTTTCATTGATGTAAACTTGATATAATCTGTATGGTCATGGACATACTGCCAAAGACTTCAAATAACTGATGAATCAAAGGCTATGCCTTCAGTAATGCACATAAGTCAAGTATTCACAAAGTGACTCCATACACCAACGGAGTGCACACCAATGGTCAGAGTAAAAGAGAAAAGTCACAATGTTACCCAACAAGCAAATGCATAACATTACCGATGAGTAAAGTCATAGTGTTTCCCGACGAGAAAAGCACAGTGTAAACTGACAGACAAAATTACAGTGTTACCCGACAAAAAAGACAAGGACGGAGATCTTAATGACAACTAAAGTCACACCAATAGAATAGTTAGTTATCACCGATGACTAATTGAAGTGTTGACCGAAAGAACAGAGAGTTCAAAAATGACAAAATGCTTAGCTGTCAAGATCTATAAATAGACTTAACTGATACTTATCATTGTTTTAATCTACAAGATAAAGCCGAGGATAAGTAATGGATTTAAAGATGCTTTGTCAAGTTGGCAAGAAGATCTCTTTGAGATAAAAATGGATTTTTCTTTAAATCTAATTAGCGAGAATTGTGGATCATGCCAAGAATCAAGAAAGCCAAGAAATGGTGAATCATGTCTATAAAGAGATTAACCCAATTCATTACGAATTGTGTTGGGTGAAGAGAAGAGAAGAGGAAAGATTCTAATGAGAATCTGAAGAAGAAGAAAGTCTTCATTAAGACCTAATCAACAAGCTAAGGAAAGAGCGAGATTCTGTAGACACCAACAAATAGTGAGGCAACATTACAGAGCAAAATAGTGTGGAGAAAATGTATTGAATTGATTATATTGATCAGAGAGGTAATGCACTTACAATAGATTTGAAAATCTGCAATTCAAGTTGTATGTGTGAACATATCATTTAATGTTCTAGCTTAACCATTGAAGAATCAAGTCTATTAATCGAGGAGGACTTAAAAGTCTTTTGTAATTGAGATACATCCCAAGGAGTATCAAAAAGTTTGTTCATATAAAGTAGCATTGGATATGCCCGATACCTATTAACAAGCCAAGTGAGTGTTTGATCAAGGATGGTAGCATTAGATGCTAGATACAAGGTGATAACTATCTTTTAAATCCTCTAATAAGGTCACACCTAACAGTGTATTTGTAACCTTTAACAGGGTTGGCTCTTAACTGAGCTCACTTTAGAAGAGTAAAAATTTGGGGTACCGATCCCAGTGGTTTTTCCCCTAACAGGGTTTCCACATTAAAAATCCAAGTGTTATGTGTTTATCTTTCATTACTTTACTATTTTACATTTCACATATGCAATTCTGGATTGATCAATATACTCTAGCTATTTAGTGTGTTTTTGTAAATGTAAGACTGCTTATCGGTAAACATACAGAAGAAGCATTTACAATGCATTTTGACAAGTAGTAATTTGTTATAAGTATTTAAAGGCATTCATTTTGTAGGACTGAGTATAACTGAAAGCTTAAAAGTGGTAATAAGTTTTAAGGGTTGATTTAAGGATTAATTTTTGAGGCCACTGATTCACCCTCCTCTTAGTTATTACTAACACTTGGTATCAAAGCTTGTGTGCTTAGAAGGAAGGTTTCAAGACGTAAGCTAAAGATCACAATATGAATAGACAAGATGTACCCAAGTGGAACAAAGGCAATTTTTCTTCATGGTAGAGTAGAATAAGACTCCACTTATCAGGTATTGTAAATGATGTTACTCAATACTTAAATACTGAATATGTGTTGCCCACAGGAGAACCCATAGTTGAAAAAATGAGAGAGAATCATGAGCCCAACTACATGATGATAGAGCTTGCTTCCTCACTATCCGATGCTAAATTTGAAGATGTCAAAACTTGCAAGACTGCAAAGCAGATGTGAGACAAATTGATGCTTGTACATGGTGGTGACAAGAATGTTTTGAGAGCCAAGGAAGAAAGCCTTAGAGGAAAGTTTGATGATCTCAAAATGAAAGAAGGTGAAAACATCACATAGTATAACACAAGAATCAAAGAGGTAGTCAATGCTATCTGAGGAGTTGGAGGTGTACTAGAAGAAGATACAATGGTAAGTAAAATTCTAAGAACCTTACTGCCTACTTATGCTATTAGAGTATCTACCATACAAGAAATGAGAGCAGTAGCAAATAAAAATGTTACTCTAGACAGTTTGATTGGAAGAATGATTTCATTTGAGATGAATAACTTTGATAATAGTGTCTTACCAAACATAGAGTCTACATTCAAATCTTCTTTAGGAATAAGGAAATCAAGTCATAAGCACACTATGAGAAAAGATAGTGATAGTGAAAGTGAAGAAGAAGATCTTGATGAAATTGAAGCACTTATGGATAGAAGAATGCATAGAGGCAAAGGTAAATACAAAGGTAAATTACCACTTATGTCTTTTAATTGTAAAGAGATTGGACACTTTGCTGCAAGATGTCCTGACAGAAGAAAAGATGACAAAAGTAATGATAGGTCATTTGAAAAGAAGCATGACAGAGGTGATTATAGAAGCAAATGAAAATCAGAGAGAAGAGATACCTTAGACTACAAGGACAAAGGAAAGAAGGCTAGTTACCTAGAAAAATGCAAATATGATGAAGACATCGCGATGGTGTTTGTGGCAGTAAAAGATGATTCATATGATGATGAAGAAAGGTATGTAGAAATTGCACTCATATCTAAAGTTAGTAAAAATGATGTCTAGATCATATATAGTAGCTGCACTCACCACATGACCGGTGACAAGAAATTTTTTGAGACTTTTGAATACTATAATGGTGGTTCAGTAAGAATGGGTAATGACACACCTTGTCCAGTTGAAGGTAGAGGAACTATAATGTTAATAACCTGATAAAATGTGAAAATGCTTATTGGATAAAAGGATTGAATTATAACCTATTGAGTGTTTCTTAGTTGAATAATTCAGGTCACAGAGTAGAATTTGAAAATAAGAAGGCAAAGATCTTCAATGAATCAGGAAATCTGATTGGTACCGGTGAGCAAACAAAAGGTAACTTATTCTATCTGAATGATACTGAAACCACTTGCGTAATGGCTAGAAATGAAGACATATGATTGTGGGACAAAAGATTGTGTCATGTGAACTTTGACAACATGATAAATATAAGCAAAAATAGAAATGTAAGAGGCTTACAGACGATGACCAAGCCTGACAATATCATGTGTAAGAATTGTCAAAAAGGTAAGATGAAAAAGTCCAGTTTCAAAATCAAAACCCATACATCTAATGCCATTCTAGAATTAGTCCATACTAACCTATGTGGACCTATGAGGACAAAGAGTTGTTATGGTGATAGATATTTTATTCTCTTTGTTGATGAGTACTCTAGAATGATGACAATAATGTTTCTAAAAGATAAATCTGAAGCATTCAAGATGTTTAAATGGTAAAAAGCAATGGTTGAGAAAGAAAGTGGTAAAGAATTGAAATGCTTAAGATCAGATAGAGGAGGGGGATTTATTTCAGATGAATTCACTAACTTTTTTAATGAGCATGGAGTCAAAAGACAAGTGTTTGCACCAAGAACACCACAATAAAATGGGATTTCTGAAAGGAGTAGATCCATAGTTGATGGTGCAAGGACACTGATGATAGAGAAATTCATCACCCAAATCTTCTGGAGAGAAGCTATCAGTACTGCTGTTTACACATTGAACAAAGTACAATTAAAGAAAAACACCAAGAAGATACCTTATGAGCTATGGTATGGATACACACCCAATGTGAGTTATTTCAAAATTTTTGGTAGTCAATGTTATATCTTAAAAGATGATAGAAATGAAAAAATTGACTCCAAAAGTGATGAAGGAATATTTCTAGGGTATTCCACCAAGAGAAAGGCTTATAAATGTCTCAATAAAGCCTCTAAAAAAATTGTTGAAAGGGAAAATGTAAAGATAGATGAATTTGCAGAGAAGAATGAAAAGGAAAACACAAAAGAACCAAAGGAATACAAAAGGTTTGTTTACAATGAAGAACCTGACACTCTACCCAACCAACAATTTAGAGCTCCTGAGAAACAGATTATTGCATGCGAGCATTAGGTTGCAAATACCGATGATCATGATATTTCTCAAAATGATGCACAAAGTGATGGAGAACAGAATGAAGGAAAAAATGATGATCAAGATGATAGACAAAGAGTTGAACCTATACTTTCCAGATATGTCAGAAGGAACCATCCATAGAACCAGATCAGTAGAGACAAGAAGGCTAGTATGAGAACCAAAAGTAAGTCTCTAAATACAAGATGTCTTATTTGCGATTATGAGCCAAAATCTGTCAATGCTGCACTTGATGATGATGAATAAATTAGTGCTATGAATGAAGAGATTGAGTAGATTGAGAAAAAAAGACATGGACACTTGTACCGAGACCTGATGACAAGAATTTCATCGGTACAAAATGGATATTTAGGAATAAACTGAATGGAATGGAGAAGTCACTAGAAATAAAGCAAGACTAGTATGCAAGGGGTATGCACAAGAAGAAGGGATTGACTATGGAAAGACCTTTGCACCTATTGCTAGGCTAGAAGGAGTAAGAATATTACTTTCTTATGCTGCATGTAAATGATTCAAGGTATATCAAATGGATGTCAAGTCTACATTCCCAAATGGAATACTTGAAGAAGAGGTATACATTGAACAACCAAAAGGGTTTATTGATCTAGACAAGAGGGACATGGTATGTAATTACACAAAGCCTTGTATGGATTGAAACAAGCACCCAGAGTATGGTATGAAAGACTTGATTCCTATCTTATAAGTATTGGATTTGTAAGGACTAGTGAGAACAATAATCTTTATTTAAAGGAAGATACTGATGCTAACATTTTGATTGCTGAGATGTTTTTTGATGACATCATATTTGGAGGCAATGATATTCTATGCAAATCATTTGCAAATGAAATGAGCAAAGAGTTTGAGATATCTATTTTTGGAGAGATCAAGTTCTTTCTTGGTCTATAGATCATGCAAAAAGATGAAGGTATTTTAATTACGCAATCCAAATACATGAAAGAAGTACTAAAAATATTCAAGATGGAAGAGTCCAAACTAGTTGGAACATCGATAATAGCTGGATGTAAGCTAACAAAGGAGGACAAGTCATTAGAGGTAAATCAAACTTTGTATAGATCAATGATTGGAAAACTCATGTATGTTGTACATACTAGACTAGATATTGCACATGCAGTAGGAATAGTTGCAAGATTTTTTGCTAATCCTAGGGAATCACATATGACTACTATGAAAAGAATCCTAAGATATCTAAAGAATACTGAGGAATATGGCTTATGGTATAGAAGAGAAGGAAAATTTGAACTTAAGGTCTTTACCGATGCTGATTGGGCTAGAAATATTGATGAATGGAAGAGAACAACTAGAGGAGTATTCTTTATGGGTGAAAGACTTGTCACATGGATTAGCAAGAAGCAAGGATGCATCTCTCAATCTACTACAGAAGCAGAGTATGTTGCTGCTGCTGAAAATAGCTCAAATATTGCATGGATCAAATAGTTACTGGAAGGTATGCATGTGAAAATTCTTGACCCAATAATTATCTATTGTGATAATACAAGTGCAATAGATATTTCCAAGAATCTATTCATGCATGCTAAAACAAAGCATATTTCCATCAAGTATCATTATTTGAGAGAACAAGTTCAAGCAAAGGAGGTGATACTTGAGTATGTGCAATTAAAGGAACAATTGGCCAATATCTTCACCAAGACACTACCCAAGGATGCATTTGAGTACTTGAGAAAGAGACTAGGGGTCATACCCTTGTCTATCAGTCAGTAAAATGACTAGAAGGTTGCACCAGCCTACATATTATCAGAATATAATTCATGTTGATGCAAGCAGAGAGATGGACTTCAAAGATAAATCTATACACATCAAGGTATTTATCTACTATGAGCACCAGAGTTATTTTATTGCTGATGGATAGGGAAATTCAAGGAGTATATTATGGATAGAAAGGATCCATTTGACATTATTGTCAAAAATATTTGTTTGGCATTGTTGTCAAAGGGAGAGATTATATCCATTATCACTTCTTATCAACTAAGGGGGAGATATTATCACTTCTTATCACCTAAGGGAGAGATAATATCTTTATCACTTTAGGGAGAGATTATATCCATGGAAGAGATTATACATCAAGGAGAGATTCCATCATATTATCCAAAGGGAGAGATGTAACGAGGAAGGGAAAGTACATAAAAAGAGAAAGAATTGCTGACAAGAGACGTCAAAAGAAAAGAGAATAGTGAAAGTGAGAGAGTTTGATACATAAGAAGAACACATCACATCAGAGAAAGAAAGATTCTACATCTATCTAGTGAAGGGATTGAAGACAGAAAGAAAGCTGCAAGAGTCAAAACTAAGTTATATGAACTTATCGAGGACTAGATATTTGTATCAGTTATAGTACATAAGATTGGTAGTTTGATAAACCTCAAATATTATATTTCATATTGTATTAGCAATAATATAGTGTGTTTCCATCGATGCCAAAGGGAGAGATTGATGAACTATAACTAATTGAATGTTTGAAGACGTTAAGTTGATGATCATGTAAGGCATTAAATCAGTTAATGTATTGTATTTTCATTGATGTCAACTTGATATAATCTATATGGTCATGGACATACCACCAAAGACTTCAAACAATCAATGAATCAAAGGATATGCTTTCAATAATGCACATAAGTCAAGTATTCACAAAGTGACTTTAGACCTTTGAGACGACCATCTAAATGGTCTCCCCATTTGAAACCATTTTAAATCCTTCAACTCAACCAAGCTTTGATCATGATCAAATTAACTCTATTCCCTACGCTTGGGAAATCCCGTAAATACCAAGCATTTTGAGAGCATTATTAATCCTAGACATTCAAGAAAAATTGCATCTACACTATAGAGAAATTCATCAAGATCATAACATTTGAGAGCATAATAGAGAAATTTGAGAGCAATATTGAATGAATTGCATTGCAATTTGAAAGATGAGAACTAGATTTAGGCATTATCATACATCAATTCTCATTCTAGGACTGTCACTAATGGAGATTAAGGTTGAGAGCTTCATTAGCATGCTTAGTTAGAGAGCCATAGAATGATTATTATTATTTTGTCAATTCTTTGAGTTAAATTAGAATTTTCTTTCCATAGAATTGATTATTTCAAACTAATTTCATGAAGGTATACTTTATATATACACAAATGACACCCACCGTGGGGCCTTAGGCCTCTAATCTCCATTTTTCATCAATATTTGCATGTTTTGTATATTTTCTTATTGTATTTTGGAGTTTGCAGGAAAAGCGATTCTTATTAGATAAATGTTCACGTGTACAAACATTGAAGCCATGCCTACAAGTCATTCTTTCACTCCGTAGCAAGACATAAGTGACGCATTTGACAACAAAGTCATGAAATCACGCCTGTCACATTTTATTTATCACGTGCTATCATTTGTATCTCACATTTGCTGTTGTATTTTCATGCCTTTGCAAGATATTTTACGCCTGTTATAGTTTAAAGTCACACGTAGTAACTTGTTAAATGATGCGTGTAGTACTTTAAAGTGTCATGTAAACATCACTAAAGCATCGCATATTAGCTATCAAATGACGCATAGTACTTTCTCTATTTTGCAATTTGCAGCCTGTTAAAATCAGAATATTAATACTCTGTGTTTTCTGATTTGCAGATGAGAAGACATACAAAAGTAAAAAAGCCAGGACAGAGAGTTTTCAAAGAGAGTAAAGAGGTAAGAATCCTTACCAAACATTCAAATGAACTTCACAATTTGTCCATTTTGGAAAGCTTAGAAGAAGAAGAAGAGAAGTTGTTTGAACATTTTGTCAAGATTGTTAAAGCTTACAAAATTAAGTTTCCTACATTGAATTGACACTAAATTTGTTAGGATCTTTAATAAATTTGCAAATTTAGGAAAGATCCTTAAGTTTTGTTATTTCAATTTTCTTTGTTTTCCCTCATTGTGTTGGTTGTGTTGACTAACCTTGTCTGAGGAGAAAGAGAGAGAATGATCACCACTAGGTGAGTGTAAAAAAACCTTCATAAAAGTTCCTATCCTTTTCTAGATACATTGAAGAGGTATTTTTCTAAATAAGCTTTTATCTTGATCAAATTGCGGTATTCAATTTCCAAAATCTAGTTTAATTAAAGCCTATTATTGTTCACCAAAAAATACATTAGGTATATGCTCTCAACTTTTCAAAGTTGATCAAAAAGACAAACATGTCAAATTTGGGGATAGAAAGAAAGGTTGGTAAATGAACCAAACACTTCAATCTAATAACCTCCTTGTCAAGAGGTTAAAAATTTACATTTCTTCAAAAGTGTTTGGAATTGGAAAAACTAGTAGAGATATGCTCTTCACTCTTTGAGTGAATCAAACTCCCCAACCTTCTTGAATCAATTCATTTATTTCTTTAATATGACCATGATAGAGATTTAGAGGGCCTACCTCTCGAGTACATCCTTAAGAGGATAGTGAGAGGGAACGACCCAAGTGGGAGACAATCACTTTAGCCATGATAAAATCTGACCCACTATAATATAAAAAACATTCATCCTCAAAAGGTTGAGTGACAAATAAGTGTTGATAATTCTCACCTCCTCTAGTAGTCCTTCGGGATTGTGCAAAATTATATATTTATGTGTGTGGGAGGCCCTTATAATGTGGGTATAAGAGACTCTTCATTTGTTTGAATGGAATTACATTAAAACCTGGTTAAGTAGCAAGCCTACCTTTTAAAGCCATGTTAAGAGCCAAAATTGACCTTAGGTAGCTTTCTTGGAAGTTCTTCTTGTTAAGACCCGTGAAAATAATCCAAGAACATACAATTTGTGTGGTTTATGATAAAGAAACAAATTTTTCTATGTGTTTTGTGTTTGTTTCTATATTTTCAAACAAGAAAACATCCTAGACATCTGATCACAAACTTTAAAATTTTATAAATCCATCAAAAACAGTGACAACTAACTTTTCCTGGTTAAGGGATGTGTATCATCATTTTTTTCAAGTGTATCAACAATTCTATGATGCCTAAAATAATTGAAGTGACGTGTATCAAGTGTAAAGTTGCATGTAATCATCTATTAAGTGACACGTAAACCTATCAAGTACCACATATCAAAAATCAACTCACACATACTAACTTTTAAGTTGTGCGTAACATCATTCCAGTGAGCGCGTAGACAGTTGCAAAGTGTCACTTACCAACTTTAAATTCATGCGTACAAACTAAGACAACAAAATAGGGGCATTTCTCTAGGGTTTGAAAAAAAATTAATTTCATATTTGGATACTTATTTGGAAGTTCTACCTGTTTATAATTTTACGTTGATCAGAATCTCTCATATTTGGAGAATTCAAAAAAATCATTTTAGGGATTGATCAAAGGGGATAAAAGTCAAGAAATATTTGATTTATGATCATGCCATCTTTCACTAGATCCCACTAAATAAAGTCTACCTTGCAATCAGACGGTACATATTTTAGCATAGATTTTCCTTTTGGTAATATGGATCCCGATCTTATTAATCTTGTCAACAAGGACAACACTAATAATCCAAATAGTGGAAATGCATAGGTTAATAATAATGGGGATAATGGAAGAGGAATTGACCCTAACAACCAAGGGGTAGAGAACAATAATGGAGGTAACAATGACCCTAATGATGAAGAGGCTACCAAGGAAAAAGTCAACAAAGTGGTACAAAGCCCATTCTTCATGAAACTCATGGAGAAAGTTTTAGAAAGAGATAGAGAAAAGTACTTCCTAGACCTAGCACAAGCGGGGAAAATAATTCCCCGTGATTATGATGTTGATAAATTAAAACCAAAAGAAGATGAGACTAATCCTATTGACATCATGAGAAAATAGTTTAAGTTTTTTCAAATTCATTTGGACAACATGAACCAAATGGGGGCCCCTAAACCCTTTTCTATCAAAACATATTGTCCTTTCCATTTGATAAAACCCTAATTATGGTGTTGTTCCCTAGTAATGCAATTTTTCCCAAGTATGATAAATATAGGGAGAATCTGATCCACAAGATCACCTAAGGGAGTTTTGTGCATTGAGCTTGGAGTTCATGCATGAAACAAAGTATTTAGTGATATTATTTCCAAGAAGCCTAGGAGGAATGATGATGGAGTGTTTTTCTAAACTAACCTTCGGTATTTGCACTTTTGAAGAATTGGCTTCCAAATTTGTGACACACTACTCTTATCATATTAAACACGAAGTCACAATGATTATTTTTTTCAACACAAAACAACATTATGGAGAAGGATTCTTTCTTTTCCTGTAAATATGGAGAGCAGTATTTGCTAGATACCCTTGAAGTGTTCCCGAAAAGGAAAAGATGGATATTTTCATCAATAGCTTGAATACAAAAATGAACTATCATTTGAGGTTAAAATTTATGTGTTCTTTCCAAGAATTAATAGAGAATGGAGTTACCACAGAGGATGTATTATTGAAAAGTGGAGAACTCAAACTCTACAAGGATAACAAAAAAACTAATAACAATACTTCCAACAACAACAATAATAAGGATCCTCCTAACAACAATTGGTTTTGGATGAAGAATACTAACATGGGTGTGGTTAATGATGGAGTTTAAGAAGGAAACAACTTAAAGGCCACTCCATTTAATCTCATGAGAGGATCTAAGCAAGTTAATAATGTGAATCAAGCACCTAAGGTTCCCTTCAACAATAACAACAAAAACAATTTTGGGAACAATCAAGAGGCTATCAAGCCTAAACCTTTATTTTCTCCATCTCCTAGAAGGAAATTCACACTCTTGGGTGAACCTCTTGAAAATGCATTGAGAACCCTCATTGCGAATAAGATTATTGACTTACCTAGAGCTCAGCCCTATGAACCACAAGTGAAACCATCATGGTGGAGTGAGTCAAACCATTGTGAATACCATCTAAATCGAGGACATAAGACAAATGATTTCATGTGCTTGAAACATGTGGTGTGCGACCTTATTTATAATGGTGTGATCAAAGTGGAAGGACATCAAAACAATGAAGATCACATGACATTCAAAATACCTTTCTTCAAACATGAGAAAGGAGAAGATTCAAATGCTAAAAATAATGGTAATAATGCAAGAGGTAATAAAAAAGTTAACTTTACCCATAGTTATGATAAAACTATCAATGCCCTATGAGGACATGATAATACCATCAATTTTGTGGTGGTAAAGGAACAACCTAGCAAAGAGACCTCTAATGTTGTTACTAGGGGGCAAGCAACAAGGATCACACTACAAGGAAGTGCCCCTATAAATTTTGGTCTTACACAAGCATCTTCTTTAATAAGGCCCTATAGTTTAGTGGATCAATTACAAAAGACACCATGCTCAAATTTCCATTTTGGAGCTATTGAAACCTTATCCTAATCATAAGGAAATCTTGGAGAAAGCTCTTGTGGAAACTACCATTCCTAAAAAATTGGAGGAAGAAAGGTTTCAAAACATGGTAGGTCATCTCATTACACCTCATTTTCTATCATTTTCTGAGAAAGATGACATGTATATAAACCATCCTCAAAATATCCCATTGCATATAGAGGTTTTGATCCAAAAACACTGTGTCAAAAGAGTCCTCATTGATGGAGGAGCTGGTTTAAACATTTGTACCTTGAGTCTAGTTAGGGCTTTAGGGTTATCTGAATCATCTATTGATCCCAAGAAACAAATCACTATAAAAGCTTATGATGAGGAGGAGAGATATTCTAAAGGAATGGTGTTTTTTCCCATTCAAGTGGGCCCAATCAAGAAAGATACCATTTCTTAAGTCCTTGACATGAAATTAACTTATAATATTTTATTGGGAAGGCCATGGATTCATGAAATGCAAGCGGTGCCTTTGACATATCACCAATGTATCAAGTTTCCATACATGGGTGAGGAAATAACTATTGGAGGAGATTCAAATCCCTTTCAATATTCTAATATGGTGAAATCTCTTCATGAGTTATTTATTCCACATAATAGATAATTAGTCATTCCTAGTGCCATCATTGAAGAAACCAAAGAAGAAGGTCCTAGTTTGACATTAAATGCTACTTCTACTTAAAGTCCTAATGAAACTAACTTATCTACATCAACTAAGGGAAAAGAGAAAGTTAGTTTTGAGGGTGAAAGTTCCAATGACAATTTAGTAAAAGTTTCTACTCCAAGGGAAGAAACTTTGAGACCTTCTAGGGTTGAAAGAGAACAAACCAAAAAGGAAAACTATCAAAAGATGAATGAGATGATGCACAAGTTTGAAAAACAATGTAGAATACATCAAAAAGGAGTGGAGAAATATTCTATTTCCTTATTTCACTTACCCACTTCTCCGAGGACACATGGAAAACCTTCAAGTTCTCATCCACCTAAAAAATAAAACTCTCATTTTGTGAGGGAGAGTGATCAATACACCATATAAAAAAAAGATAATGAAGTCTTGCAATGCCTTTATAAAGATGAGGATAGTCCAAGTGTTCCCATTGAAAGAGTGCAACATGTCAACATTCAAACTGATCAATATGGCAAAGGATTTAAAATGAAAAAAGATGTCTTACAAGGGAAGAGGACCCTTAGGCATTAGAAATAAAGGCTTGTTAGAACCCATCCAACCTCCTTGGAGATCCAAGGATGAGAAATCAGGAATAGGGTATCAAGAGAAAGGAGTTAGTTCAAGCACTAGTCATGATTCTTATGAGCATGTACATATGTTAGAGTCCAAAAGTGAAGATGACCTTGGAGAATATGAATGAGACTCTCTATCCAAATATTCTTGTCATGACAAGGAGATAGATTTCATTTATACCTATGATCCTATATCTAATGCAATTAATCAAGCCAATATGGATCAAGGGTCGAGTTCTACACAAATATCAAATGATCCTCAAGTACCAAATGAAGGACAAGTATATAGTGAAAATCAATGGGTAGGTGAACCATGGGTACCTTCATGGGGGGGAGACTCAAACATTAGGTTTAATCCACAAGTATTTTTTTTGATGGAAATCCAACTTCTATGGAACACCCCGAACAAGCACATGTCAATAACTTAAGTGATAGAATGTAAGAACCTTCAAATGAAGTCATATCCTTAAACCCCACAGATGAAAAATTACCTAATGAGTTTTTAGCTCTTATCCATCCTGAACTTATTTATTGGGATTTGATAGAACCTAATGACTTACTTCCCCAATGATAATTCTATGGCCCAATACCTCAATGCGGTTTAACCATTTTCCACCAATGAATTTGATCCAAACCTGACGATGGAAGAAAGGGTCCAATCTCTTAATTCACAAGAAAAAAAAAAAAAAAAGTAAAAGAAATGAAAAGGTCTAGTGGTGAAAACCACCATGTGGCAGTGCTAGACTCAAAAAAAGTAAAAATAAAGGATGTTTTCGAAGGTGAAAACCCAACTGTGGAACCTAAGGAAGAGAGATTGGATACTTTACCCAAACATGAAGTGGAAAGATCTCCTATCCTAATTGAGCCAACAGAAAAGGTAAATATTGGCACTGAATTGGAATCTAAATTCATTCATATAGTAGCATCTTTATCTCCAACATAAAGAAATGATTTCATTAAATTCTTCCAAGAAAAGAAAATCAACTTTGCATGGTCTTATGCAGATATGCCTGGTTTGGATCCAAGATTTATAATGCATCATCTTAATGTGAGACCCGAG
Organism: Thuja plicata; assembly: GCA_018584345.1. Lineage (NCBI taxonomy): Eukaryota > Viridiplantae > Streptophyta > Pinopsida > Cupressales > Cupressaceae > Thuja > Thuja plicata. The sequence goes on from MU223639.1 coordinate 2,503,477, forward strand.
GTAAAACCTGTTAAGAAAAAATTGAGAAAGATGCATCCCCATGTGGATTTGTTGGTTAAAGAAGAATTAGAGAAGTTACTAAAAGTTGGCTTCATAAGAGTCATAGCTCATGCAGAATAGATTTCCAATATTGTAGCTGTGACTAAACATGACAAATCCATTCTAGTATGCATAGATTTTAGAGATCTTAACCTTGCTTTCCCTAAGGATAATTTTACATTACCAAGCATTGATACTATAGTGGATTTGACAACAAGACACTCCATGTTCTCATTAATGGATGGATTTAGTGGGTACAATCAGAATAGAATAGAACATGAGGATAAGGAAAAGACCACTTTTACTTGCTCTTAAGGTACTTTTTGTTGGAATTTCATGCTCTTCGGCCCTAAAAATGCTAGAGATACCTATCAAAGGAAACTGACTACCATTTTCCATGACATGATGCATACCTTTCTTGAAGATTATGTGGATGATATTTTAGCAAAGTCACATGAAAGAAAAGATCATCTACCTATTCTAGAAAAAAGATTTACAAGATTGGGATAATTTAAAGTAAGGTTAAATCCACAAAAATGTGCATTTGGTGTCCAATCTAGAAAGCTATTAGGCTACATAGTTTTAGCCAAAGGGATAGAAGTAGATCCCAAAAAAGTGCGAGCAATTATGGAGATTGAAACACCCAAAAACATTATCCAAATGAGATCACTAGAAGGAATACTCCAATCTATTAGAAGGTTCATCTCTCAATTGGCAGAAAATGCCATTCTTTCACTAGATTTTTACACAAGGATACTATTTTCAAATGGGATGATGAATGTGAAAAATATTTTACCTTATTAAAGACATACTTGGTAAATCCACCTATTTTTATGCCTCCCATCAAAGGTAAACCCTTACTATTATACATTTCAGCAATAGAGCAATCTTTGAGGGTTTTATTAGCACAAGAGGATGATGAGGGAAAAGAAAGAGTAATCTATTACTTAAGCAAAACCTTGATCAAATATGATTTAAACTATATTTTATGGAGTGAGCTTGCTTAGCAGTAGTTTTTTCTTTCCAAAAACTACAACATTACATGTTGATGCACAAGGTTAAGTTGATTTCTAAGATCGATCCACTTAAGTGTTTTCTTAGAAAAACAACTCTTACAGGAAGGATTGCTAAATGGGTGATGGTATTAAGTGAATTTGATATTGGTTATGTGGACCGTAAAGCTATCAAGGGAAAAGTAATAGAAGATCAATTGGAAAAGAATCCCTTAGTTTCCAATCATCCTATTCAGATAGAATTTCCAGATGCAGAAATAGTAAATGTGGAAGCAAAAGCATGGAAGTTGTATTTTGATGGATCTTATACCCAGCATGGATCATGAGCTAGAATTTTTTTGATCCAACCTCAAGGATATACTTTTATTAGTCTTAAATTTTTTTATTCCCATGTACCAATAATGTTGTAGAATATGAGGCTTTAGTCATTGGAATCAAAATGGATTTAGAATGGAATGTGATAGAATTGAAAGTATATGGGGATTCACAACTAGTCATTAACTAAATCAATGATGAATACCAAACTAAAGATGACAATTTGATGCCTTACAAAAGGATGGTAGATGATTGGAAAAATTATTGTCTTGATTAAATTTGAACAAATTCCAAGGGACAAAAATAGAGCAGTAGATTCTATGGCTACTTTAGCCTCATTACTTTAAATGCCATATCAGAATACTAGGTATGAGCTCTCGGTGGAAGAAGTAATGAAATGTACTTTTGACCTACCTAAAACTCAAATAATTTGCCTAATAAATGGACATGACTCACCTAGGTATGGACCTATCTGTACCTATCTTAAGGACCAATTTTTACCCTTGGACCAAATCCAAAACCAAAAGTGACACTTCATACACCAAGTGGCTCACTATACTATCTTATCCAACACATTGTATCATAAGAGTCTTGATGGAACACTACTTAGGTGTCTAGAGGATGACGAATCAAAGTTATCTTTACAGGATGTTCATGAAGGTATTTTTGGGTCTCATTCAAGTGGGTTGAACCTATCCAAGAAAATCCTTTGCATGGGTTACTTTTGGAAAACCTTAGAAAAATATGCTTGCCAATTTGTCAAAGTGTGGTCAAAATATCAATATCATGGAGATATGATTCATGTGCCCACACAAGAGTTATATCTAATCATTACACCATGGCCTTTCTATCAATGGGGATTTGATATTATTTGGATGATTTATCCACCTTCATCCAATGGTCATAAGTTCATTATAACTGCAAAAAAATACTTTACAAAATGGGTAGAAGTTGTGTCATTAACAACTCGAACGGGTAAACAAACTCCATGTTTATTCTAAATCACATCATTTGTTGATATGGTATTCCTCAAGCCATCATCATAGAAAATGGAAAACAATTCAAGAATAAAGATGTGGATGAATTATGTGAGACATTTCACATTACACACCATTCTTCCTCCATTTATAATCCTTAAGGAAATGGTCAAGCCAAAGAAACAAATAGTAACATCCTCAAGATATTGAAAAGATCAGTTGATAAATCAGGAAGGGATTGGCATATACAATTGAACCTGACATTTTGGGCCTATAGAACAAGTATTAGAACACCAACGGGGGCAACACCATTTTCTTTGGTCTATGTGGCCGAATTTGTTTTACCTTTAGAGGTTGAAATCCCATCTTTGAGAGTATCATTACAAGGATTTATAAATGATGAAGATTATAGGGTTGAAAGACTTCAATAATTGGAATTGTTATAAGAACATCAAACTCAAGCTTATGAGCACTTGAAAGTGTACCAAAACCGAATCTCAAGGAATTAAAACAAAAAGATCAAACCTAGAGCATTTCAAGTGGGAGATTTAGTGTTGAGAGAAAATCCTAAGAATCAAGAAGAGGGAGAAAAGAAAGGGAAATGGGAAGAAAATTGGTTAGGACCCTTTATTATTACTTCTTATTTTGGCATGGGAACATACAAATTGGTTGATTTTGAAGGAGATAAGCTACAAGAACCTATCAATAGGATTCACTTGAAGAGGTTTTACACCTGAATAGATGAAAGTGTATACATTGAAAGAGTATCAAACAAAATTCTATCCGATGAGATTAGCGTCATTCTTTATACATGAGAAAAGTTCAAAATCCAAAAACATGAGAAAAGTTCAAAATCCAAAAACATGAGAAAGGTTCAAAATCCAAAAATATGAGAAAGATCCAAAATTCAAAAACAATGGAAAAATAGAAAAGCCTAAAAAGAGGAAAATTGAGCATAGAGAAAACAAAAACATTCAAAAGATCAAAAAAGGTTCTCTTCATGAAAACCTAGAAAATAGGCACCTCGATGATATAAAAAAAATAAAAAGAAAAAGAAAAAAATCAAAGAAAAAATTTGAAAAAGAGAAAAGTGCCTTGGTGAAAACCTAGCAATAGGTGCCTTGGTAGAAAAAAAAAAGTGAAAAAGAGAAAAAGAGCAATAAATTCAATAGGTGAAAACCTGACAAACATGTGCTTTTTGATCCATTAGGTCTTTCCTAGTTGCATTTGCACATATTTCATTTTACATCTCATTGTATATATCCTTGTATCCATCATTTGTACCTAGTCAGAATAAATTCTTTGAGCCGCATTGCCCCAACTGTTGTAACATATTATGTTTCATTTTCCCTGCATTGGTTTTGATACAAATGGATTTGATAAGTGCTACTTTTTGGTCACATGATATGAGATATTTTCAAAACTTCAATGGAGAGATATTTTGGACCTTTGATGTATATCATTGTTCACCCCAACCATTCGATCTTGAAACTTTATCCTTGAGCTTCATGACCTTATTATCGGGATTAAAATTTGACAAAACTAAAAGATCACAATGGATGGAATTCTATTGAAAATTTTGATACAATACAAAACACTTGAAGTTTTTGATGATGTTCAATGAATCATGTTCTTTTTATCTAATCAATGATGTTTCGACTAGATTGACGATGATGAAGACATAATATTTTTCTTGATTTTTGTGTGACTATTTCGAGGAAGATCCACCAACCTATGTGAATCTGTCTAAGGACATGGTCATCAAAGAATCATCGAGGAAATTCATATATGGAGGAGGTTTGACCTCTGTTTGTTTACACAAACAAATACCTTGGATATTTAGATCTTCCATATCTTAATACCAAAATTCAATTGCAACATTGAATATGAGGAAACTAGTATTCAGACTCCCATAGTTGATTATTCAACTAGTGAGGGTTGTACTAGTTTCCAATGGTTACAAGATTGATGAAAGAAACATTCATATTATCATGATGTGGTTATCCAATCAGTGATGATTGTACTTGCTCCTAGTTCACAAAAAAGCTCAATGATTAAAATATATCTTCTTTTGCATTTCTTTCGCAAAGACAAAGTGATAGTTAGTTGCATTTCATTATTAGATTAACTGCATTTAGGGGATTTCCTAATTTTAAGGGGGTTAATTATTCAAAGAGTTGATATCTTTATCTTGGTTCAAATCAATCAATTATGGAGAATTTATTGTGCATTTTCCATTGCATTCATTAATCATTAAACATTATTTATAGGTTATACATCATTACATCATTATTCATTATCCAAAATATATAAACATTTCATCATCCACATAGGTGCATTTCATTAAATATTGCATTATCCAAATATCAAAATACAAAAAGAAAACATGCATTCATAAAGTTCATTATATTACATCTATCATTTAGAATTGCATTCATCATAAATTAAATTAAAAGCATGTAAAAATAGACTTGCATACATATTCATTCATCTAACTATGTCATATCAATAAGGCATTGCATCCATAACATATAAAATAAAGTGCATCATAAACATCGTATAGATTCATATCATCAAAGAAAGTCTCACATATATCATCATGGAAATCAAAGTGATCAAGTCATCATATCATAATGTAAATAAAATGTCTGACATATCAAAGCTACATCATATAAAAATGGTACATCAAACTCTTGATCAACTCAATATATGATACATCTTAAATACAATACATATGATCCAATGATCTTGATATCAATCATGACCCCCTAGGGGCACCTGCTACATCTCATGTCCCTGATCAACATGTACCATCTGGATCTATGTCTGCTGAGCTATCCTATGTGTTAGGAATAACAGTCCACAAGACAACTGAGAGGGGGGGGGGTGAATTACTTGTAATATAGATTATTAAACTTTAAACTTTATAAGCCAAAACTGTGATGCAAATGATAACACAGTAAATGCCAACACCATAACACAATACATGTTGTCAAGGAAACCCTGTTAAGGTAAAACCCCGGTGGGAATTAGCACCCAAAAATAATGTACTAAGAATATAGTATCCATGTTAAAAGATTTAGCCATGTTAGGAGCTTATTACAACATTACAATACACAATCCATGTTAGGAGACAGACCCTATTAGGAGTCAAGAAAAGTAGTAGGCTCACTACCTAGGCATACTTCCCAAAGAAGGTTAAAACCACCCTCAAGGATTCACAATCCAAACAAGTGTATATAGAAAATATACAATCCTGTGAATTGTCTGATAGCAACTACCTTTGCTTGGTCATTTCAAATGAAGTACTCTTGTCGTAGAAGTTTTCTCTACATCCAGTAGCAAAACAAGCCTCGCAACTTTCACTTCTCTTTCCAATTAAGCTTTCCCAATATACAAACAATTGATTGGGTTAGCCAATTAAGGATTTCTAATATATAGATAATTATATAACCCCTTGCTAAGATATGCGCGTGTGTGATTTTTGTACCTATTTAAGAAAGACACAATACTTCAATAGATCATTGCATTAGCGAAAAATGGGTTAGATGAGCATATAAATCCACTAAAATTGACCTATTACTTTCTAAATAGGAAGAGTATGAAAAATAACATAATAGCCCTCAGATTATGCCTCTTTCAGTGACATATACATCCTAGCATAAAATATTTGAGTTAAAATGAGAAAAATATCTAAATAACATGCATTCTAGCTCTAACAAAGCATGAAACTAACAATGCATAAACATGAAAGATGAAATGTGATATGACTCTAGGTTTATTCTAACAGCATAACAATGCAATTTTAATCTAAGATGAAGGCTTATTTGTGCTCAAAAACCCCTTCTATTTATAGAAGAATGAGGAGAGAGAGGGGGGGACAAGGTGCATTAATGAGTTGAAAAACTCATTAATGGTGTGTAAGAAGAAATAAATGCCAAAGGCATTCAACAGGCATGGGCGAGACATGGGCTTAAGGAATCTCCACTAATGAGGCATTAATGAGAGCCTTAAAGAATCATGGGAAGGGTGTAAGAGGGTGGCTTCAGAAATTAGACTTGAGGGAAGGAATCTTGAGATTCCTTCACTTTCTCAAGTGGGTGGAGTCCTTAATCACTCCCTAATGGAATGTGACAACATTAGGAGGTGGATTAGGATTAGATTAGGATTAGAATTAGATTAGCATGTGGGAATAGGTTGGGATGGGTTAGAACTCAGGGTAGAAGTGGTTGAGATAGGTTAGGTTGGGGTTTAGGGGAATATAAGTGAAATGATTTATTTAAAATAATTCATTCAAAAATATAGGATTTAATTATTTAAGCCTTTTATTGCGTTTTAATAATTAAGGAGACTATAGCTATTTTAATTAAATTATTTAGGCTAGGGGAATGGGTTTCTTTGCAAGAAATGAGATACATTGAGATTTATTTAATTCCTTTATGATTAAATACTATAGCCATGTTTGAATTTGATTTGTTTTAATTGGTTTGAATTGATTTGAATTGTATGGCTGTAGTAGTTAATATAATTTAGTGATAAAAATCACCTAGGACATTAAATCTGATTTAAAATGAATTATGCCAAAGTAACATTGTTGTGACATAATTGGGGGTATGATCACACTTAGGAAAAATAGGGTCTATAGTCGGAACAAACAAAATCTAGGTGCCTACATTTTCCCCTCTTTGAATTGATGTGCAAGCAGCGCATTGATTCAAAGAAAGTTTTTGATTTTTACTTCAGAAAGATTGAGAATTTCACTCATGATCGAACGAAATGCCTGATGAGATCAGTCTCGCACTTGATCGAACTAAACTGATATAATTGACTTTGAACTTGGTTGTCGTCCAAAGGTCAATAAAATATTTTTAAAAATACCAATTTTGAACTTGATTGTCATCCAAAGATTGATAATACTAATTCTGAACTTGGTTGTCGTCCAAAAGCTAGTATGAAGCTGCCAGAAGCTTAAATAAGAATCTTTTAAAATGAGGAAACACAAGATATCCAACTTATGAGAACCAAAGCTTTCTATCCAACAGTTCTGACTTAGTCAAGGAAATTGTCGTGCCCCTAGTTTGTTTGATAATGAAGTCATTTTTGATGCTATTTCGAGCAAGAATATGATTGATGATAGTGTGATCATGCCCCCTCGAGAAAAAAATTGAAGGAAAAGAATAAAGTCCCTCAGTTGAAAGAACGTATCACTTCTAGGAAGTGGGTAGGACAAGAAAGAACGAAGTAGAAGAAGTGAAGAAGTGGGGGTGTTTAAGAATAAACACACAAGAACCAAGTTAATCATGTGAAAATTGGAGTGGTGAGATGGATAAAATGATGTCAAACCAAGATTTATGATAAAATGTGCAAGTAGGACAGATTTTTGAAACAAATGGAGAAAATCTACATTTTTCAAAACTATCACAAAAATGGTACTATGCTGCATAAAATACCTTAGGCACCTTTGATTTGGTTCCCAATTGATTAAAATGAGAACATAAATGTAGTTTCAGTTGCCTGTGAGGAGTTTCAGAACTCCTAAATGGCTCAAAAGACCAATATAAGCTTCAAAAATTACCATTTTACTATTCATTTTCACTTTTATCATAGTAAATCTGAGAGCTCTGTAGAGAAGATGGTGGTCCCCATTAGGAAGCATCATTTTGAGATGAGCCATTGACACCAACGCCCGGTCGACTACCCACCTTCGGTAAGTGCTCACAAAACTACCTCGCAAATTTTGTAAATTAGATTTTTACGCATTTTTACAGCTTTTATAGCCTTTTAAGTGTTGGGTCACATCTGAGATTTTGGATTGCACCTTTTCAAACCCATGTTGCATCTGGTATTTCCTAGATTATATCCAGTTTTTCTGGATTTCTGCATCACATCCAGGATATCCTGGATTGCATCCTGTTTGTCTATTTTTGCCTTGTTTTAAGTTGAATTTTTACATTGTGTCATACCCTATTAATGTAGGATCATACCCTGCCTTTAGGATCACATCCCATATTTCAGGGATCGCACCATATGGTTTGAATTGCATCCTATATTTCCAGGATTGCATCCAGTAAAAGAGATCGCACCCTGTCCTTTCAGGATCACATCTCATTTGTAGACTTAGGAACTTAGCCATTTTGACCTGTTTTCTTGTCGTGGACCTTGAATGACTTAGCTAATTAGGATTTTGTACCTTTGTTGTAGATAGAACACTGATTTTATCTCTGTATGTGTCAAAAACATGCATATTTTGAGGTAGTTGCTTTTAGAGGCACATATCCAGGTCGTGTGCTTGCCTTGTCTGGATTATTATTAGCGGATGAGCATGCAACAATAGTCTGTTGTGGATTATGGTCTTTGATAGGTTTACCCAAGATAGGGGTAAACTGAGGGTTATTGACTGCTCTTGCTGAGAGATGGCACTCAGAGCACAACACCTTCCATCTCCTGACTAGGGAGATTGTAGTTATTCCTGAGGATGTATGGCGGATACTACGTGTTTTGATTATTGGTCATGAGGTGTGCTTCGAGGCGACATCGGCCATGGCGATTGGAGAAGCTCATCGATATTTTTAGGATGATACCATTGATTGAAGATATCTTTCATGGGACTATACGATCGATCATTATGATCAATTATCTGTGTACTTAGTAGGCTTGATAGGTGGCATCCTGATGCCTGACAAAGGTTAGCATGTTTTTTTGGTCAGATGGGTGGACATTCTAGAGCAGATGGTCATCCAAAAATGGAGATTTGCATGGGGTAGTTGCCTCTTAGCCCATATGTACCAAGAGTTGCACAAGATCATATATCATTATATTTGGAGCATGATTGTAGGTATATTGATTCTTTAGATCTGGGCCTGGGAGCACATCCCTGTTACACGGCCGATAGTAGATAGACAATAGGCACCAGAGCAGGCCTATGTATATATGTATGCAGGTCATATTCAACAGCCCCATCTGGGAAAGGTAGAGTACCGGCAATGGCTCTTCGATGATATGACTGAGTTCATCTGGCGACCATTTTTAGATTGTGAGGGTGGACCTCAGATTCTCGATAGGTGGCCTTTTTATTTCAAAGTAGTTACCTCATTGGGATGACCAGATATGTTGTAGAGCGGTTTGTGGTCTCCCAGGTTCTGAGATAGTATGATCGACGGCAGGGTAGGACTCAGGATATCACTATATATGCCCAGATCCAAGATGAGGTACCATTGTGGGGTGCCCAGCTGATTTATGAGACTTCCCATCAGGAGATTTGTGACATGGTTGGAGTAGACCAGGATCTCTACCTAGATGTTGCAGATGTAGGCTACTTAGATGGTTATATAGTAGAGATTCTTCAGCATCCATTTCCTCATTTCATAGTACCAGAGGAGGTCATTCCTTGCATAGAGGAGCTACTAGATTATGATCCTGATGATTGTCCCGCCAGAGGGAGAGGAGGAGCTCAGAGAGATAGGGGTGGTGGCTGACATGGAGGGAGAGATGGTTGCAGAGATGGAGGTAGGGATGGAGGCAGGGATGGGAGGCATCCTCCTCCAGATGACGGGGATGAGAGTGGAGATGACAGGGGTGGTGGCATTGTGGGTGGCCATGTAGATGTTTCCAATGAGAGTGGAGAAGGTTGGCACACCCGATTTAGATTTGTAGCTCCTTAGATAGATCTAGGTTCATTACTTACATGGGATCAGCAGAGGTAGAGACAACCTAACAGATCACAGGACAGGGCATCAAGACATGATTTAGGTAGGGGATCTGGCAGAGATGGAGATCCACTTTCTTAGTGTGAGCAGGAGAGAGAGCAGCTTAGGGCTTAGATTATAGCTTTAGAGCCTAGAGCTACTGTATCAGAGGCCAGGATTATAGTAGCAGATGCTTTTCTTGCTAATCGGTATACACAGCTGGAGAGACTGAGAGTAGAGTGGGATGCACAACTGGAGAGGCTTAGGACAGGGTGAGATATGTAGGCTGGTACTGCTATTCATCAGGGCCAGAGAGTGACTTATTATTATGCTCTTTATCATGTAGCGGTGATAGAAGGGCAGAGAGTAGCATCATTTTCATGGTTGGCTCAGCAGTAAGAGGGGGCCATGCCTCCTCCTCCTCCTCCAGATCAGGGAGAGGGGGGTAGCCAGAGCTGATGTTGTATTTTTTTCACATATGTATTTTGTATATCTGGATCCTGCTGAGATCCTGCTTTTGTACATGAAACACACACACACACACATATATGATTCTTTCTAATCTTCTAACATGCTGATACTCTTTACGTAGATTTGTGTCATATTTTGATCCTTGTATCACATTTTGAGATATATATCTAATGCAGCTATTCCTGATTCTGACATGTTTCATGATTTGCTTCTTGTTTTGATAGATTTATGGGCACATGTGATGATATCTTGGTCTCTTGATGAGTTAGATTTAGATGATGACATCATTTTTGTGGATTTATCACTGATATAAACATGTTTTTAAATGATACTTTGTAAATATGCAAATGTATGTTTTTGATTTTTCTTATGCAATTTTAAAATGTATGGATGCACTTAAGATGTAAGATGCACAAATGCTTTGTTTTTGTATTTTATTTCTATCTCATTTTATGAATGCAAAATGTATGCTATGATTGTGCAACAATATAAATATTAGTGATAGTAAATGTATTTACTTAACTTGGATTTTGAAGAAGAAAATAGAAATCATTTTCGAGCACAAATTTCCTATGCTTATTAACTTCTTTCACAAATGCATCATGCAATATTTAAATGCAGCTATATGTAGACTCTTAAGACTTGTCACTGATTTGCAAATATTGTAGCTTTTTATCATCATTGGGGACTTTTCAGAATGGATACCACTTGATAGTACAACCATCACTAATAATCACTGATATTATGAAATTATGAATACTATGTTTTAGTGAAATGTCAGAAATAGACTTAGGCATCAAGGCATAGAAGCCAGGATGACAAGATAGTCACCTTCCTTTTAATATACCAGATTTTGTGTAAGGCAAGATATTGAACTCGCAATGACCTTGAAAATTCATATCCTTGGGTATATTATGCTTCGTATACCTTAGCGAGAATCTGATCCCTTTTTTAGAAAACAAACAAGGAAATTGTGTCAACCTCACTGTAGTTTACACATAACGAAGATCGAGATATATGCAGCTATCCACCCATAGTGGTAGCTCTTACCATAAAAATCCAAGTTAGGTAAAATTTATAGGATCATTTGAAACAATCACCAAATGTAGAAAACCATGAAAACATTATGCCCCCTATCTTTGCAACTCTTTGTCTTTGCGCAGACGTCATGGAGTAACTTAGAAGGTATCACAACATCAATTGAGAATCAATCAAACAAAATTCATAACTGCTTAAATGCCCCCAGTGAAAACAAAATGGGTTCATAAAAGAGTTATAATCAAACCAAGATAAAACTGTGTTTAGGTATTATTGAGAAATACTACTGATTAATTTTTCAAGCACAGTACAGATTCAATAATAAAAAATTAGGAATTCAAGAAAATAGGTGTTCCACGTCTGTGTATATCATTATTCCTGTTTGTAATCTAATGTAGGTCATAGGAACATCGTTCATGGTAGCAGAATTTTTGTGTCATCCTTGTGTTGTGAAAGTGATAGTGTGGTGAAAGTATCAAAAAGCATCGTATCATAATACAAACCATCTATGAAGACTTAGCCGATGCAACCTATCAGACTAGAAAAGATGCCCCCCAGTGCAGAATGATTTGATCCTAAGATAGAAATACAGACAAATCCCAAGCGAGGATAAGATAGTCATTTAGGAAATGAAGTCATTGTTTTAGCACACGTGTAAATGTGAAGGCTTAGTATCAATGATGCTTTGATAGATGGAGTGCAGAACACATGTGCTGCCTGATTGCCAGGTTCTCACCACTTGGAAAGATATTTTCTTTCTTTTTGCTACCAAGATGCCTATTTTACCAGGTTGTCATCAAGGCACTTTTCTCTTTTTCAATTTTTTTTGCTATTTTTTCTTTTTTGAATGTTTTTGTAGTACCAAGGCGCCTATCTACCAGGTTTTCACCAAGGATACCTTTCTTCAGGAATTTTTCCATTGTTTTTGGATTTCTTCAGGATCAATTTCTGAATGTTTTTGGATTTACTAAGAACTATTTCACTGTACAGGCTCTGCTAGCCAAACATCAAGTGTAGAACCGATTCAAATATAGAGTATTGATAGGATCTAGAAGAACGTCTTCCTAAGGTGTAGCATGTTGATAAGCTCCAGTCCCAAAAGTAGCAGTGGTAACATAAGGTCCCAACAAATTAGGTTCAAGCTTTCCTTTCTTCTTTTTGTTAGGCTAGTTCTTAGGATTCTCTTCTAAGATGAGATCCCCCACTTCAAATTTTCATGGTTTGACCTTCTTGTTGTACCCTTTGGAAATACGTGCTTGGTACACTTTTAGGTGATCAAATTCCTATTTCCTACGCTCATCAAGTAGGTCTAAAGAGTTCACTCGATCGATGCAGTATTGATCATTAGTAACAAGACCTTGTAAAGATATCCACAAAGATGTATTTCAACCTCAATAGGTAGTACTACTTCAGCGCCATAGACTAGAGCAAATGGCGTGGCTCCAATTGGTGTTTTGATATTGGTTTTGTAGGCCCATAGTGCTGGATTAAGTTGTAGATGCCAGTCTCTGCCAGACTTACTTACAGTTCAGTGTAAGATTTTGAGAATACTCTTATTAGATGCCTTAGTCTATCCATTACCTTGAGGGTAATAGATGGAGGAGAAATGTTGAGTGATGTGGAACAATTCACAAAGGTCATCAATGTCTTGATTTTTAAGTTGGCCCCCATTGTCTGTTACAATTGAAGAGGGTATCCCATATCTATAGATAATGTAGTTCAAAATGAACATAGCCACCTATTTTCCAGTGGCTTTGATTAGCAGAATGGCCTCAACCCACTTCGTAAAATACTCAGTGGCCATAATGATGAACTTGTGTCCATTTGAAGAATTGGGATATATTTGTCCAACCAAGTCGAAGGCCCATTTCTGAAATGGCCAATGTGTAATGAAAGGTATAAGTTCTCGGGTAGGAGCATGGATGAGATTTCCATCTGTCTAGCATTTATGACATGTTTTCAAGAATTGAATAGAATCTTTTTCCATGGTAGGCTAGTAATAGCCTACTCTGAGCAGTTTCTTTGCTAGTGAAAAGTTGTTTGAATGTGATCCACATACACCTTCATGGACTCTTTTAATGCAAGATCAGAATCTTCAAGTTCTAAACATCTAAGAATTGCACCATCTAGACCTTTTCGATATAAGTTATTAGTTATGAGGACATAACACGATGTTGTCCTAATTAAGGATCTTTTCTAATTGCAGGATAGATTATTAGGAATGGTATGGTCAGTGAGATAGGTCATGATATTGGCATACTGAGATTGGTCTTGGGTGTTCAAAGCACAAATTACTTGGTATTCAAGGGTATCAAAGGTAGGATAGGAGAATTCTTCCACCAAGAAGTCATAGCAGAATTGATGTTCTTCTAGTTGTAACATGGATGCCAATGCAGCCATAGCATATGCAACTTTGTTCTCTGTTATGGGTATCTGCTGGAATGTTATGAAGACAAAGTATTTCTTTAGGTCATCAACTAGTTTCTTGTAGGGTGTCAACTTTTCATATTTTGTCTGGTAATATCCATTAACTTGATTGATAACGAACTGGGAGTCACTGTACATGTGTAACTCTACAATTTTCCATTCCATGGAAAGCTTAAGATAGTTGACCAATGCCTCATATTCTGAAATGTTGTTCATGCATGGGAACACCAATTTGTAAGACTTGGGTATCTTGTATCCTTGAGGAGTTATGAATAGAACTCCTACCCTAGAGCCTTATTGCGTGAAAGAACCATCAAAGTACATCTTCCATGGATATTCTGTCAGATGCATGATTGTTTCATCAGAGAATTTAATCTTTAGAGGTTCGTCATCTTGAAGCAGTGAATCCGCTAGTTGATCAGTGAGAACTTGTCCTTTAATAGCCCTCCTATCCACATACTCAATGTCAAATTCACTTAGAATGAGGACCCATTTTGCTAATCATCCTGTTAATGCTATTTTGCTCAAAAGGTACTTTAGAGGATAGATCTTAGTAATCAGCCTTACTGTATGAGAGAGCATGTAGTGTCTCAATTTTTGTGATGCGAAGATGACTGCTAAGCATGCTTTTTCAATAATGTTGTAATTGATCTCATAGGAGACTATCATTCTATTGATGTAGTAGATAGCTCTTTCTTTCTTTGTTTCATCTTCTTGTGCTAATAATACTCCTAATGACGTAGTTGTAGCTGAAATATAGAGGAGTAATGGCTTGTCATGAATAGGATCCATAAGAATAGGAGGAGTAGCCAGGCACCCTTTTAATTCTCTAAAGTTGGCTTCACAGTGTTCATCCAATTTGAAGGTGGCCCCTTTATGTAGTAATTTGGTAAAGGGTTGTTCTCTGTTAGAAAGTTGTGACATGAACCTCCTAATTTATTGGAGTCTCCCTTGTAATTTCCTCATTTGACTGATGTTGCATGGAGGAGTCATTTCTAGAATAGCCTTGACTTTTGGAGGATCTACCTCAATTCCCTTCACTAAAACAATGAACCCTAAGAGCTTCCCTGATTGGACTCCAAAGGCACATTTCTTTGGATTGAGCCAGAGTTGAAATTGCTCCATTCGATCCAATATTTTCCTCAAGTCAGCAATGTGAGTGCTTCTTTCTTTGTATTTGGCTAAGGTGTCATCCACGTAATCCTCCATGTTCTTATGCATCATATCATGGAATATAGTAGTCATTGCTCTTTGATATGTTGCACCGACATTCTTTAACCCAAATGGCATAAATTTCTAGAAAAAGGTGCCCCATGTGCATGTAAATGCAATTTTCTCTTGATCCTCAGGGGAAATTTTGATTTGATTATAGCCCGAGAATCCATCCATTAATGAATACATCTAGTAGCCTGATGTGAGGTCTACGATCATGTCAATGTTAGGTAGCGGGAAGTCATCCTTAGGACATTCTTTTTTCAAGTCTCTAAATTGCATACATATCCTGATAGATTTAGACATGGGGACCACATTGGAGATCCATCCTGCGTAGGCAATGACTCTGATAAATCCAACTTTCAACAATTTCTCTAGCTCTGCTTTTACTAGAAATGCAATGTGAGGATGCATATTTCTGAGTTGTTGTTTCACGTGCTTGATCCCGGAAGCTATAGATAAGTGGTGCATGATTAGATTAGGATCTAGTATAGGCATATCTATATAAGACCATGAAAATTTGATCTTCTTTTCCCTTAGGAACTCTGTAAACTATGTCTTCTCTTCTTTTGATAAAGATTGTGCAAGGTGTACTATTTGAGGATCTTCAATGGTGCCCAAATTTACTAGCTGTGTTGGTTCAATTAGAATTGAAGACCTTTCCTAAAAGTGTTTGGGGAGGATATAAGGAATCTCATCCTTTGGTGCCTCTAAGAGGTTTTCACCATTGGATACATCTTTTATTTTTACTGTTTTAGGATCTGACACTGCCGCAATGTGGTTTTCACCATCAGTCCCCTTTTTCTTTTTATTTTTCAAAGCTGGGTACATAGCGCTCTCCTTGATAGTTGGGATTCTCTGTGCCAACATGTAATAACCTTTCATAGGACCACTGCTCTAGTTCATCTATTTCATCACTCCCTTTTTCTGAGGCTGGGTTGTCTGTTGAAGCAGGTTTGTCATTTTTAGTATTAAAACCTAGTCCTATTTTGTCTCTGGTATTCTGGAACTCCACTGGTATAGGCTCAATAAGTCCTCTTCCTGTGTTTTTTAGAGGTCCCTTTCCTTTGTATCCCATCTATTTGAGGAAATCATATCCCTTTCCATACTATTCTGGGGATATCTCTACATGTTTGACCTCATCTTCCGCCGGTTCTCCTTTGTAAAGCCAGTCCAAGGCTGCATGTTCTTCTGTGTTATCTAAAAAGATGTGGATGCCTTTACCATGCTAGTTTCTTTGTGTACTTTTAGCTCCTTGGATGCAATAGGTGTGAATGTTGAGGAAGGTTTTCCATAGGATCTTAGTGATATCAGAAGTTTTTTCAGTGATGGAGTCAGGTCCAGATTGTATTCTCCCATGCCTATTTCTTCAAGTTTTAAGGTTTTGCCAAAACTCTTCATAACCATGTCCTTGGTAGTTTTAGGAGAAATCACATCCATAACCTCTTTGTTATGTGGGATCATACTACCTGATTTGATATTATTACAAGTATAGTTAGCATACGCAGGAATAGTCACTTCCACCCCATTATGTGGGAACTTTATACACTGGTGGTAAGTAGATGGCACAACTTGCAATTTGTGAACCCATGGTCTCCCCAAAATGATATTGTAGGCCAAGGGTAGATCTAGAACTTGACATATGACATTCCTCTCAATTGGTCTGACTATGATAGGAAGAACAATAAGTCCTTTAGAGGATCTTTCTTCCTCATCATAAGCTTTGATAGTTATTTTGCTTCTACAGTTAATGGTCTATTCTGAAAGACCCAGTTTCTTGATCAGATTAAGTGTACAAATATTCAATCTTGCACCTCCATCTATCAACATGCATCTAACATGGGATTTATGAATGAGGACTTCAATATGGAGGGGTTGATTATGTGGATGTGTCAAAGACTTATCATCCTCTTTAGAAAAGGAGAGGTAATGTGGCACTGAGATGTGATTGACCATCACTTAGAATTTTTCTTTATCAATATCCTTTGGGACATTAGTAGCATGTAGAGCTTGTTCTAGGATTTCCCTATGTACTGTGGATATCTTGAGCAACTCAAAAATGGAAATTTTGGCAGAGGTTCGTTTTAATTGGTCTACCAAGTCATACTTTGCTCCAGGAATAGTAACTACATGTTTCACTGCTAGTTTAGGGATAGTAATGATAGGAACCTTGGATGTTGATGCTGGTTTTGGGGAAGAATTAGGTCCTTTGATGATGACCCGTGCTTGGCTCCGAGCCACCACATTCGAGTGGAATGAAACACCTTTAATTGTGACCACATTAATTGATTCGGTTTTAATGTCTAGCATATTGATCACATTGTCATTGTTGGAATAGGTGTAGTTTACTTCATTACCTTTCTCTTTAGATGTTTCCCCATTGTCATAATTAGGGAATGGTTTATTGAATGTTGTATGATCTTCATTGGTAGTGTGTCCATCCACTTTGATCTTTCCACCTTTGATGAGGTCTTGAATGACATGTTTGAGCTTAAGGCAATTATTAGTCTTGTGTCCTTTTTTTTGTGAAAGATACAGTAGGAATTATCATCCCACCATCTGGGTTTGACCATTGGTTCCCACGGTTTGGAATCTGAGATTGTGAGAACTTTTTTGTCTAGAAGTGTCTTTAAAATAGTCTCGAGAGGCTCTCCCAAATGAGTGAATGTTCTTTAAGGTTTTGAAGTCCATGTCTGACCCTTTCTATTATAATTTTTTTCTTTGGGTATGGGATTTGTTACCTTGGCATCCTTTCTCGCTTGCATACTATTAGTGAGATTGAATACCTCAGGTTTAGGGCCAACATTGGATGCGTCTACTGCACCATCATTAACAACATTCTTGTTCTATTTCCACCATTTAGGCTTGAAGTTGTTAGGTTTGTTTTCAATTTGAAGAGTGATTTCCCTCTTTCTGACCATAACTTCTTCGATACACAGGGCATTTTTAATCATTCTGTGGAAGCTAGGGGAGTCTTGCATTTATAATGCATAGTTTAATTCTAGTACCAAGTTATTAACGAATATTTCCATCTTCTCAGATTCAGGGATAGCTCTTGAGTATCGTGAAAAGATTTCCCTCCATCTTTGAAGGAAGTGTGTAAATGATTCACCAATCTTTTGCTTAGTATTACATAGATCCATCATAGTCACATCATGTTGGATGTTGTAGGAGTAATGTTGAATAAATTGTTGAATCAACACCTCAAAAGTTTTGACCTTGCACATAAGTTTCAAGAACCATTCCATGATGTTGCCTCCTAGACTTCCAGAAAATAGTCGCATGAGGTAAGTAGGTTCATGCATGTATTCTATGCTAAGAGCACAAAAATCTTGAACATGGTCATGTGGATCGGTCTCTCCGGTATACTTGTCATATTTTGGCCATGCCATGTTGGGAGGGAATGGAACCATAGTGATACTCTTGTCAAAATGGAATGGACAAATGGTGTCCAAAGAGTATTTTGTTTTGGGTTTCTCTTTCTCCTGTTTGAGGTTTGCGAGCTCTATTTGCATCAAAGTGAGTTGCTTAGTGAGAATGGATATAGGAGTTGGTGTGTTTTCTAGAATTGTGTGTGTGATTTTTGTACCTATTTAAGAAAGACACAACACTTTAATAGATCATTGCATTAGCGAAAAAGGGGTTAGATGAGCATATAAATCCACTAAAATCAACCTATTGCTTTCTAACTAGGAAGAGTATGAAAAACAACATAATAGCCCTCAGATTATGCCTCTTTCAGTGACATATACATCCTAGCATGAAATATTTGAGTTAAAATGAGAAAAATATCTAAATAACATGCATTCTAGCTCTAACAAAGCATGAAACTAACAATGCATAAACATGAAACATGAAATATGATATGAGTCTAGGTTTATTCTAACAACATAACAATGCAATTTTAATCTAAGATGAAGGCTTATTTGTGCTAAAAAACCCCTTCTTTTTTAGAAGAATAAGGAGAGAGAGGGGGGACAAGGTGCATTAATGAGTTGAAAAACTCATTAATGGTGTGTAAGAAGAAATAAATGCCAAAGGAACTCAATAGGCATGGGGGAGACATGGGCTTAAGGAATCTACACTAATGAGGCATTAATGAGAGCCTTAAAGAAGCATGTGAAGGGTGTAAGAGGGTGGCTTGAGAAAGTGGACATGAGGGAAGGAATCTTGAGATTCCTTGACTTTCTCAAGTGGGTGCAGTGCTTAATCACTCCCTAATGGAATGTGACAACATTAGGATGTGGGTTAGGATTAGATTAGGATTAGAATTAGATTAGCATGGGGGGAATAGGTTGGGATGGGTTAGAACCCAGGGTAGAAGTGGTTGAGATAGGTTAGGTTGGGGTTTAGGATAATATAAATGAAATGATTTATTTAAAATAATTCATTAAAAAATATAGGATTTAATTATTTAAGCCTTTTATTGCTTTTTAATAATTAAGGGGACTATAGCCATTTTAATTAAATTAATTAGGCTAGGGGCTTGGGTTGCTTTGCAAGAAATGAGATACATTGAGATTTATTTAATTCCTTTATGATTAAATACTATATCCATGTTTGAATTTGATTTGTTTTAACTAGTTTGAATTGATTTGAATTGTATAGATGTAGTAGTTAATATAATTTAGTGATAAAAATCACTTAGGACATTAAATCTGATTTAAAATGAATTATGCCAAAGTAACATTGCCATGACATAATTGGGGGTATGATCACACTTAGGGAAAATAGGGTCTATATTCGGAACATACCAAATCTAGGTGGTTACAAGATACACATGGTACTTATAACAAGTAAAAATCAAATACAATCCATCACATATACTTCTAGATCGGAAATCCACAGTCATAATTCATTTTACATGCTACATGTCTGAAGTCAGCCACCAGATAGGTCTCCTCTAGAATATACACCATAGCCGACGTCACCCGTAATCACACAACAATCAAACTCAACCCATTATTCCAACATATGTTAGTTGTCCACCAGTAAGCTTGCTTCATCTGAAATATCTTCGCCAGAAACATATACCCAAAACACAGAGACCTTCTCTTTCCAGCATCACAGTTAGAGTCCAGAAACCAGTCTTCACCAAATCAAATGTAACATCCGTAATTTGCAACATAAAGTCAAGAGACCTTAGAAATAAGGTCAAAACACATCCTTCTTCATATATCCAACTTTGATCATTCTAAATCATCCTTACAATGTTTTTACACTTCTACCAGTTAAGTAACCAGTCTGTTCTCTCCACAGAAACATATGTTGACATCAGTGACAAAACATGAATATCAATAGTATGATCAGTACCAAAAACCAATATCATCCAACATTATGTGGTCAAAGGTACCTAACTAGTACTCACCATACTCAGCATCTGTTCCATCATATTCATAAACTATTGCATCATACTAGCAACCTGATCAATCTGACAAGTGATCACTGTCATCCCAGCCTGTAAGGTCCTGACATCCTGTTACAAGGTGTCTATAGCCTGAGGATTCTATGGTGCAAGAGGTACCTGTGGTGCAATATGAACCTATGGAACAATTTGTGGAGGAGAATGTCCCTGTACAGGAACCTGTCTATCAACAACTATCTGATCATGTCTAGATACTCTCTGTCATCACTGACCCCATACTGTCACCAGTATTGGTTGTATTTTTCTCATCTTGTAACCAACCCCTCTCCCTCTCACATTACCACCCCTCATCCATGGACCTCCATGTCCTCTGCCTCTGCCTCCAGCTCGCTGAGGAACTCTCTAGATCTATGGACCTCTCTATACTCTCCCACCACCTCAACCACCACCACCGCCATCATCACCATCCAAAGGATTATCCATGTCAAGAATCAGAGCACTAAGATCAGTGAACCAAGGGAATCTGGGATGAGAAAACCATTATGAATAATCTGTTGACATCCTTGCATCTTCTATATGCTCACACATATCCCACTACATGTACCCTAATCTATCTATCTGATCACAATCATACTAAAAATAAACCTACACACCCCACATCGATCTCTCAATCTGGACTCGAGTATATAATCCTAAACCCTAAGCTATGTATTGAATCTTTCCATACTAACGAGGTGATCGACCTATCATCCATCATGGTGTGAACATATATGGAAACTCATCATCATCCTCTCACCATGCCTCACATCCTAGACATGGTCTCCATATGACCTGATTAATATCATTGAGCATACGTCTCCAGTATCTATCTTGCCCAGCCAAGGCTGAACAATCACGACCTCATAGAAATATGCATATCATGGAGATCCAGGATCTCTTTGCCTGGTAGCAATCAGTCTCAAAATAGGGATATGCTCCCAATCCCATGTCCATAATTGTAAAATCATAGCTCCATCAGAGAATGCAACACTACCTTTGTAAACAACATGGTGCAACTCATGATACAACTGTCCTAAAATGCAGGATCCCCAATCAAATCTCCAGGGATGAGTGATCATATCCTTGATGATGCAACCATAACCCACTGCAAATCCGCAACCTCTTCAATTTGCTAATAATAATACATGAATCAGTGTACCTAATACTGAAGGAAGAGGAGGGAAAGAAACAAACTATGCCCATGGGATACTCTTGTCACCAATCATCAGATCTAAAAAGACTCATCTACATGCACTTCCATCATAAATCTAATCATAATATACTCACTCTCCTGAAGTCATGATCCTCAATAACCTGTATACATCCTCTGGAGTAATTTCCATCTCTCCTAGGGTAAAGTGAAAGGTATTATGGTCAGAATGCCACCGTTATTCCATAGCTATAAGTAATCCTTAGTTCATCTAGAACCAAGGTAGCTCAAGGAGGTAAAACAAACCATATCTACCGATAATTCTGTTAGAATAACTGAGAGGGGGGGTGAATCAGTAGCCTTAAAAATAATTCCAAAAATCCAACCAAAACTTATTTATCAAATATAATACCCTCTAGTTATCTTTCAGTCCATCGAGATGTATTCCTTAAATAACTTTAACAAATATAAATTGCTCGGTAACATATACTATTTATCATTTCTAGACATTACTGAATAGTAGTAAATAAACTTAGTGTTAACCGACCAATCCAGTTTCAATATTGTATAAAGAAAAATATTAATGCAATGAACCATATACACATTTGACACATAGAATTTAACATGGAAACCCTGTTAAGGGAAAAACCACTTGGGACCATTAACCAAAAATATTTTTACTCTTCTGAAGTGAGCTCGGTGAAGAGCCAACCTTGTTAAAGTTTACAATACACACTATTAAGTGTGACCTTGTTAGAGGATTTAAAACTAACAGTTTGTCTTTTGACCTAGCACTCACGATGTTGTCAACAAGAAAACCTTTAGATACTCTTGAGTATCTCAATACAGTAAGGACTGTTAAATCCCACCAAGTTAAGAGATTTTTTGAATCAATGGTTAAATTGATATTGTAAATGATCTTTTCAAAATACAAATTTAACTTGAACATATTCAGATCTATTGTTAGTCCAATAATACCTCTCTAATTAATCCTGTAAAGCTCTGCTTTAGGTTTATTTTGAAAATATCTCCATGATAGCTATGAATAAAACTCTCTTTAAATCTCTTTCATGCTTTAGTTTAACTGATCATTAAGAATAAATAAATCAATCAGTCCATCCGTAGATATAGATCTTTCTAGCTAAGTAGTTTTGTTATTCTTGAACTTCAGTTTTGTTCGGTCATCAAGTCCAGTTATGCTTGGTAACAACTTTGGTTATGCTCAGTAAATATCTCTTGCTCGGTTACTGTGGTGCTCGGTATACACTGTGAAATTCTTTTTGTTCACTATCTGTCAGTGTGCACTGTCTGTTGGTGTTTACTGTCACTTGATGTGCACTGTTTGTTGGTGTTTATTGTCACTCGGTGTATACAGAACTTTTATGTTTTACTGATAACATAAACTTTGTCTTTTTATATCTTTAAGGTTATGACCAATATGTGTATGAATAATCATACCATATCAAGTTGACATCAATGAAAATACAATACATTAACTGATTTAATATCTTGCATTCACTTTTACATCTTGGTGATCATCAACTTATCATCTTCAAACACTCAATCAGTTATAGTTCATCAATCTCTCCCTTTGTCATTGATGGAAACATACTATGAAATATGCAGTATAAAATATGCCATAACATACCAAAATTATTTTTCTATAACAAATTCAAATATCTAAATCTCGATAAGCTCTTCTATCTTAGATTTGATTTTGATGTGTGCTCTCCCTTTCTTCATTCCCTTCAATGGATAGGTGTAGCAGTTCTATCTTCTGAATCTATCTCTCCCTTTCTTGTAGAATCTTTTCTCCCTTTTCTGGATAGATATGCAGTGTTAGATCTTTCCAATTATCTCTTTTTAATGTATGGTTATGTAGACCTTATGGAAAGACATATTTTCAATTAGTTCCAAAACACTTAGTCATTCTTATGATTACAGTGTTAGCCGAGCCAGTAGCTTGCAGTGTTGACCAAGCCAAGCAATTGTAGTGTCGAATGAGTAGTTAGTTCCAAGCAGTATCTATCAAGTCACCAGTGTTACTTGAGTTGCATACCATCTCTGAGTGATCAATGTGGACCGAGCACCTAGTGTCAACCAAGTGCTAGAGTTTCCAAGTTTACTGTATCGCCCGAGTGTCAGTATATCACTCGAGTGGATTACTGGACCTGAGTATCAAAATTGGGCTGACTTAGTACATATTTTTTTATTCTATTTAATATGATAGTAGCCATCTTATGGAGGTGATTTATTTGGATAGGTATATATGTAAGATACTTGTTTATCCAATAATAAGAAGATATAGTAAAAAATATATCAATCATCAGAACAACATTGAATACATGTATGGATGCAAATATGAAGAGGTAGATTGATTAGAAGGATACAAAAGTATAAAGGAAAAATAGAGACTCATCTATCACATTCGAGTGATTAGTTTTACATTAAAAGGATCTTGTTAGGGATTTTTCTTGTATGAACCACAATGCTTGAAATGTCTATGTGAACCTTGAACCTTTACTCCTGATTCAGAGACAAGAAAAGCCTAATTGCTAAGGACTAGATAAGGTCCTTCTTCATTTTTGAGCTCCACAACTACTCAGGCAGGTTTTACCTTTAATGATGGTTGTTAACATAGTATTTGTTGATGTGGACACTGATTTTTCATGTATCTCTATTGAACTAAATTTATAAAATACCTCGTAAATGATCAAGCATAATCATATACAGGATTTAACCATACAAATCATAATCTTAAGTATGACAAAAAACCAGTGAGACAAGGATTTCAATCCTTCTTCCTTTTCTTGATAGGAGGGAAAACCTAAATGATTCTCTCTTCAAGGAATCAATAACATGGACTTTGTCCTGCTGACAGAGGTCCTTTAAACAAGTTTATCTTATGTGTTCTTGGTAACAGAGTATTTAAAATTTGATTTTGTAGTTGAAAACTTAGAACATATGTGACAAAGATAGGTATTCAAATAGATTCCTGAACCAGTGCCTATCCTTTGGGCTGCAGAGTCAATAATAAGCAAAGAAATTACATAAACAAGATACACTGAAC
>MU223639.1:2534184-2574924 GCA_018584345.1 Thuja plicata
ACATGGTGCTAAACAGGCCAAATGCTTGCATGAAAGAATTTCTATTTAACACAAGCAAATTAGTGCCATCTTCCCTTTTAATGGTCTTTGTTAGGACATCATAGTGATTAGCCAATTCTAGAAATAGGTCAACATCAAGGAAAACATCAGGTACTAATAACCTACCCAGTCCAGATATCCAAGGGTTTGATACAGGGATAGGCTTATCAGAATTCTTGTAAAAATAAGTAAACAGAGAATAACCTGTTGTTCCTGGGGTCACTGCATCCCTGATGTCCTTGAAGTCATCTTTAAAAACACCAGCGTCGATCTTTCTATTCTGAGTGGACCCTGGCAGCAGCTGTAGAAATTCGTCAGAGAAGCTAGGTTTCCCTTTAGGATCATCTCCACTGCCTCCACTAGTAGACGCCATGCTCATAGCAGTACTCATGTTTGCAAGCTTTTGAATTTCTATTTGAACGATATTGAAACAAATCTAAGACCTCCTTCTTAGAATCTTCAATCACCTCAGAACACTGCTACAACTTTAAATATCACCTTTTTCTTTAAAATAAAAACTTTACTCTAAAATCATGAACTCGGTGAACAAGAATGAATGCAGACTCCTCTGTTTATAGCCACAAGGTTCAGAGTACACGGCTCAAAGTTTAGAAATGTCAGTTCTGCAATTAATTTGATATGCCATGAAACATTCAAAAACCTAGCCGTAGTCGCGCGAGGTGACAGGAAATCAAATTTAAAATCATGAGTATTTTCGCACAATCATAAAAATGGTTAAGACAACTGACATGGCACTCTATGATTCACCTTTTTTCATACATCTCAGCTACCTTTCGTACACAGTAATCAAAAATTCTTTTATCTGATTGGCCTACGGCTTGATCTCCTTTGTCACGTCATGCACTTGGCGTCGCTTTTATAGATCTTGTTTATCTGGCGACCTCGCGACCTCATAAAGTCTCTTTGTCACGAGTATTTTCTCTTAACCATGGTCTGATCTTCAGATTAGGCGACCACATAATTCCTTTACCTCAGGTAACCCAAGTCTTTCCAGTGATCAGGCGACTATGTGAAAATCTTAGTCGCGCAGGGTTAACCTTAACTCAGTTTTCATCTCCAGACTACGCGACAAACTGTTGCACTTAACATTTCATGGTAATCGCCAAGTCGTTGGATGCTTGCTTCTTATTTCAAGACTTCACGACAACCCTTTGGTCGCTGAGTCAGGTGATAGAATTAACTTAATCTTATTATATAGCACATGCCCTTTTCTGTTTACAGCGACCTCGCGACATACCTTAATCGCTTAGTCAGAAGGAATTTTTCCCTGGGGCACTTTTATCATCAGACTACGCGACCACCGTTAGATCTTTTCATTTCTCCATCACACGACTGTCTTTTAATCGCTTTAGAATTTCTTATGCCCTTAAGTTATCAGGAGACTTCGCGACTGAGGGTGAAATGACTTAAGTCTTCTTATCGCTTGATCCCCTTTCTTTATCTGGCGACCCAGCGACAACCATTAGCTTTTTGACAGATGTCATCTTTTCTTTCATCCTCTTTATACATTCTGGAAATCTGAGTCACCGCCCCTTTTCAAGCGACATCCCGACTGAAGAAAATCACTTAACATGAAACCGTTAGTCGTTGGGTCGGGACTGTTATCCACTAACCGCCAAATATCACGAGACCACGTGACTGAAGAAAAGCCTTAACTGTTTGAATGTCCTGATCCAGCGATCACGCGACATGAAGGAGGCACAAGGTCGGGAGACATTTCTTTGACCTGTTGACTCTTCTTGCGATCACCCCACTGAGGTGGGTCCCATCTCTTTTAAAGCTTTATAACATGATTATCAAGCGACAACCCGACCAAAAGGAAATCGCTAAGTCTCAAGACACTTAGAGAATATTCTATTTTTTAACGAGACTAAGCGACACAAAGAGAAAGCTAAGTCGGGAGATCATTTGGAATATGTGCTCAGGGTTAAGCGATCAAGCGACCTAACTTAACCTTTTATATAGCACATGCCTTTAGTGACTGAAAAAGGTAACGAGGAAATAGAAGACATGGCCAAGGGTTTAAAAATACATCGTTTAACACTAGGCTTGCTAGGGTTTTCAGGGTTTTGACAATTTTGGCAAGGAATTAGCATGAAAAACCTAAAAAATTTTAGAGGGGAGGGAAAGGAACAAGGCAAGGCAGAAAAAACACGAAATACAACCAACAGATCTTATTCAACAAATTAGAGTTGCATAAAAGATCATTCACTGATTCATTCTAACAGGTGTATCACTCAAATCCTTTAACAGGGTGGACCTAACACTCCTTCACAAATCTCCTAGCAGAGTGCATACTTAACTTTATTGTATAAACCCTTTCACAAGGTGGACCTAATAGTCCTTATTGATCCTAACAGGGCAAACCATGAGAAGTGGTCAATTATAATCCTTAACCGGCCAACTTTACTACTATAGTTCTAAAGCTTGTGGGTATCATCCCCACCCTAGTTTTACTTTCTATTTGGAAGGTTTATGGGTCACCATATCTTGTGTCAAGTGTTATGAATGTTTATTTATTTTCCATTCCATGCATACAATTAGATTAGAATATCTAATAAAGGATTAAAGCGAAGAAGTTTTATTGGTTCCTAATTCACCCCCCCACTCTCAGTCACCTAGCCTACAATATATTTCCAACAATTGGTATTAGAGAAATGGTTCTCTTATCAAAAGTTTAACAACTTGAGAAAAGATCAGAGGAAATGGAAATAGACAGACTAGATAAATCCATTGAAAATGAAAAGATAGATCTACAAGTGGCCATGGATCAAATCAGAAAACTCAAGGAGCAACTCTCTCATTCTCTGAAAATAAGAAAATATTTAGCAATGAAAATGAATGAAAAAATGTTACATATAAGAAAGAATTGAATATTTATGCAAAGAAAGAAGTTTTGAAGAAGCTGATGCAGCCATTAAAGACCTACTTGCAAAGAATCTCACTTTACATGAAGAAGTCAAAAAGTTGAAGAGAGAAAAAGAAATTCATTCAGTTAGAATATGTGAATTCATGGAACAAAAGAACCAAGCATAAAATGATAGAGAAATGATACAAGAAGATAAGAGATTTCTAAGTACAAGATTAGAGGAAAAATAAATAGAAATCCATCATTTCTCACTTTAGCAAGTAGATATGATAAAACAACTCAGTAGTACAAACCAGGAAGTTATCAATCTGAGGACTAAAATGAAAGACTGCAAAGTGATCTCAATACTGAAAAGAAAACTAATGAGAGGATGATGAATTCACAAGAATGCATGAATAAGTAGATAGAGAAAAATCAATTTAAACTTCATGGACAGACTGGATTAGGTTATATTGAACAAGGAAAATACTCACAACAAGGAGCTCAAAAGAACAAGAAACCACATGTAATCACTGTGGTAAGTTAGGGCATACATCAAATAAGTGTTGGAGAAATGGGAAGTTAAAGTTTAATGGTAAGTGCTACAGATGCAACAAACATGGACATAAGGCAAAGTGAATGTATTGATAAACCTAAGTTTGAAGGAAAATGTTTCAATTGTAACAAACAAGGTCATAAGTCTTCAGAGTGTAGAACTAAGAAGTGGAACCCTGCTGAACAATTAGCTATGTTAATTTTTGGTTAGGATTACAACACATGGAACAAATGTTTTCATTTTGGTGAGTATGGACACATTGGTGCAAACTGTGCAAAGACTCACCTCAAAAAAAGGAATCCTACTAAGAGATGTTATGTATGTAAACAACTTGGTCATCTAAGAAAGAATTGTATGAAAAAAGAAAAAGTGGATACTAGTTTTGAGAAAGGCAAAGAAATTTTTTTTGAAATCAAAACTCAGATGAGTTAGCAATGGGTAAGGAAGTCTCCTAATAATTCAAACCAAAACAATGAAGGAACAAATGACACCCAAAATGGTGAGTTGGGTGGATTCACCATCTCTGAATAAATATGTAAGGAGACAACTGCAACTGTGTATACAAGCCATCACACATCAGTTCCACATATGCTAGCAAGTCCAAATATGCATATTGATGCACTAAAACACATTATGGTTCTAACCAGGTCAAGATCTCAGTTACAACTGAGCTACTCAAGACTAATCAAGTTAAGTCGGGTTATATGGTTTCAAAGATGCGAATTTAGTTTTCACTGACCTTCTGAGTAAGCCTGGAAGAACTAACCGAGCTACGACAGCTACTATGTACGAAGCATTTAATGAAAAATTTAAGGTGAAAATTCTCATAAATGATGAAATTGAAGGGTTATTGTTTACCAAGGTTTACAGTTTGCAGAGAGATTAAGAGCTTATAGAAATTTCAGAGTGAATTTGTATTTGGAATCTTTAGCTGCAACAAAGTTTCATTAATCTTCCGAGCATTATGGCATCTTCACCCAGTAGTAAGATCAAGAGGGGATCTGAGATATTAGTGAGGAATTGCATAGGAGATAGATCCAATGGGATCCCATTCCCAGATTCCTCCTAAGGTACTGGTGATTCATGAAATTCAAAGTTTCTATCATTGCACCATTCAACAACTAGGCACATTAGAGCTGAATCAAGCATATGAGGCACTTTGTGTGGGTGAGAAACTGAAGTTGGAACACAAGCACCTCAAAGTCAAGGGTTTAACCCATATCTTGCATATGCTAAAGAATTTTTAGATAAAATGGATTAGGTTTATTCTGAGTCGCATTCACAACATGGATTTCTGGTTGGAGAAAACTGTGAAAATCACTAAGATAATGGTACACCAAGTGATAGGGTACCTAATGCTTGATAAACCTAAGGAAACCCCTACCCTGAGATGATCTAGCTAAGAAGACTCTTTTCAAGTGGGATGGAAGAGGCATGAAGTTGAATGGAGTCACTGACATGGAGCTAAAGTTTGGAATTCATGTGATTGCACATAAGATATATAGTTTAAGCTGACCAAATAGTGTTCCATGTGAGGCTGTGGACTTGGCATAGAAAGTGGTGAAGAACAATCTATCATTTGACCCCTTCGAGTTGCAACTCATACAACTGAGAAACAAAATGGAGAGCATCCGGGCATCTAAGACCAATTCGTGTAAGTTCGGTTCACTCTTGGTCTTCTTATTCTTTTATGTTCAAATTTTTTTCCCTTCAAAAGGAATAGTTGTATCGAAGAAGGATAGGCCTATAGTTTATCAAATTAATGAGTTTATAGAAAAATTGGGAGACAATTTTGAAAGCATCATGGATGCTTACTTTGAGAGTTTCAAAGAGAAAATGCATAACAAATTCAGAATTCCCAAACAATTGGTAGAAGACTATAAGGATGATATATGTTTCCTATTTGACTGTGACAGAGTGCACATCCAAGCAGTCAAACCTAGGGTCGCATGGGTGAAACCTCTTAAATATGAGGTTAACATAGATGAAACCAAAGATATTATTGAGGCTCTTATTAAAGAGCCTGTTGATCCTAAAGAAAAATATTTTGGAACTTATGAAGAAGTTAAGGGTAGAATAACATTGGAAATATAGATTCCCAAAATCTTGAAGAGAGGAAGGAAAAGAATTGAGAAGTTTGGAAAGAAATATGGCAAGTCATCTGATTCTCCTCTTTCAATCATTGATGGCAAAAAGGATGACATAAAGGAAGAAGAAGTAGAACCTAAGAAAGAAGAGGAAGAGGTAGAAGAAGAACCTCCTAAGAAGAAGAGGCTAGCGCCCAAGAAAACACCAAAGGCCTTTACCCCTACCTCCACTACCAAAAAAACCTAGGAGATCTAAAAGAAAGCTGATATTTCCTAAAGAAGATGATGAAGATAGTACAGTTACATTCAAGAAGCCACCACTTACCTTTGAGAAGAAGGTTGAAGAATTTAAGGAAGGTAGTGGTATGTTGAGTCTCATATCACTGAAGTATGCTTCCAGAACAAAGGATGAGAAGAAGTTGGTTGAGGATGCATTAGTACAAAAGATGGAAAAATGGAAGTATGATCCATCGGAATTGAAAAGAAAAATGAAAGAAGACCTTCTTAAGGCAATCACCATTCATTGGAACAATATAGTACAAATTGAAAGGGACATCAGAAAAAAAACCTTGAAGATAGTCATGCCTACATTGAATGATAAAGAGGTAAAAGATGCTATGTCTAAATATGAGAGTAGACATGCTCCAAGGTTTAGGACCTTTCAAGTCTTAAGAAAGAAAATAGATGATGTTGTGCATACTGCAAATAAGTTGTGGAAATCCATTTTTGAAAAGAAGGAAGAAGATAAGATAGAGGAACTGAGTACAGATCCTTATGTACATGTTAAAGATGAAGAACTACCTGAGGTACAAACCATTGAGGAATCTGATGCAGATTAGATAGCAGTGGCAGTGATGGCATCCCTACCCCAATCACCTAGTCTGTTTGTCTTATCTCCAAGTAGGAAAAGACCATAGAGTCTACATAAATTCTAGTAGGAACCAAGAATCAAGATCTACCTACTACAAGGCCAAGCCAGATCAAGTCACAACATCATACTATGAATATTTCTACAGTTGGTACAAATTCTATAGTTGGTGCAAAGATAGTTAATGACCTAGTCCAATTGAATACTGAGGATAAGGATGAGGATGAAAAAGATAAGGATGATGATGAAAAAGGTAAGGAAATCATTCCTTGAACTAATCCCAAGGTCAACGGTAAAGAAAAGGAAGCAATTACTAATGAAGTTGACCTTGAGGAAGACATTGTGATTCCTAATTGGGATCTTTATAGCCTAAGAGCTGAGCAGATGGACATCCTTGGGGAGCTATGGAAGAAAAGAGTCAAACAACAGAAGATCCAACCTGATAAGAAAAGGAAAAGAGTGCTAGAGGACATCAAAGGTATATTCCTTGATTGACTAGAGATTGAAGTTAATGAGAAAGAATCTATAATGGACCAACTTGTTGACATAGCTCACAATTTTAACAAAGATCTTAGTGGTTAGGAGAAATGATTGTAGAAGGCAGAGAGAAAATTTAAGAACAAGGTTCTAGAGAATGTTGCAGGTAAAATTGCAATAGATCAAGTAAAGCTATCCACCATTATTAGCTTGCTAGAAACCAGTGCAAATAATGTTGTTGCATTATTTGTAAATTTGAGTGACACATCAAATTTTACCAAGGAAATAAAGAGTAAGCTGACAAAGATTGATAATGAATTGAAGGCAAGTGCAAACCAGTTGGCACTTGATCCAAGTTCAAGTTCAACATATTTTTTAAGATCAGGTATCTAACTGATCTATAGGCAGAGCTACTGAGGGAAAAGGAAGAACAAGGGACTCCCTATCATCAATTCAAAGCAAACTCATTCCTCATATGGATGTAATGCAAAAAAATATTTATCATGCAATGACACTCATCCATGATAACAATTTTTCAGTTTTTGAGCTTATGATGGAGTTGTCTGTAGAAATTCATATTGAGTTGCATATCCTGAAAGTGTTGCAAGATAATTGGGACAAGGCTTTGTCTCAAATTTTGAAGGTACATTGTGAATTCCTTTCACATTTTGGTATTACCTTGTAGATATGTATTTTTGGCATTTGTGTCAAAAATAGGGGGGAAAGATAGGATATGTGTGTATATACATGAGGAAATACATGTACAGAGAAGAGGAAGATATATAAATTTTTTTTGAAAAATAAAAAATAGAGTCAATTGCAACCAATTTATAGAGCAGTAGTCAAAACTAAGGTAGAACCTAAGCATATGGTAAGGGGGATTTTTGAATTATCAGTTTGTTTGATCATAATTTTTGGTATGATAAGTGTTTTTGTCACTAATGACAAAGGGGGAGATTTTAGACCTTATGGAAAGACATATTGTCAATTAGTGCCAAAAAATTAGTCATTCTTATGATTACAGTGTTAGCTGAGCTAGCACCTTGCAGTGTTGACCAAGCCAAGCAGTTGCAGTGTCGAAGGAGCAGTTAGTTCCAAGAGGTATCTCTTGATTCACCAGTGTTACCCGAGTTGCATACCATCTCTGAGTGATCAATGTGGACTGAGAACCCAGTGTCAACCGAGTGCTAGAGTTGTCAAGCTCATAGTATCACCCAAGTGTCAGTATATCACCCGAGTGGATTACTGGACTCGAGTATCAGCATTGGGCCAACTTACTACATGTTGTTTGATACTATTTAATATGATAGTAGTGGACTTATGGAGGTAATTGATTTGGATACGTATATATGTAAGATACTTCATTTATCCAACAATAAGATGATATAGTAAAAAAGATATCAATCATCAGAACAACATTGAATACATGTATGGATGTGAATATGAAGAGGTATATTGATTAGAAGGCTACAACAGTATAAAGGAATAGTAGAGACTCATCTATCACATTTAGGTGATTAGTTCTACATCAAAGGATCTTATTCAGCAAATCAAAGTTGTATAGCAGATCATTCATTGATTCATTCTAACAGGTGTATCAGTCAAATAATTTAATAGGGTAGACCGAATAGTCTTTCAAAAATCTCCTAGCATAGTGCATACTTAACTGTATTGTATAAATCCTTTCACAAGGCGGACCTAACAGTCCTTATTGCTCCTAACAGGGCAGGCCATCAAAAGTGGTCAATTGTAAGCCTTAACCATCTAACTTTATTACTACAGTTCTAAATCTTGTGGGTATCATCCCCACCCCAGTTTTACTTTCTATTTGGAAGGTTTCTGGGTCACCATATCTTGTGTCAAGTGTTATGAATGTTTATTACTTTTCTATTCCATGCATGCAATTAGATTAAACAATCTAATAAAGGACTAAAGTGAAGAATTTTTATTCATTCCTGATTCACCCCCCTTCTCAGTCACCTAGCCTACAATATATTTCCAACAACTTAATTCATTGGATATCTCTCTCCCTTTAGATGGTCTTCTTCTTGATGTATATTTTATTGAATCTCTCTCCCTTTGACAACAATGCCAAAAAAAATTCAGCTCTATAGTAGCCAACAATATTTTTGGTGTGCGTCTTAGATAAGTACCTTTAGTATACTGATATATCATTGGAGTCCATGTCTAGCTTGCATCAACATGATTAGTCTTTTGATAATGTGTAGGCTGATGCAGCCTTCAAGTTATCTTAGT
The DNA here is from genome assembly GCA_018584345.1 of Thuja plicata. NCBI lineage: Eukaryota > Viridiplantae > Streptophyta > Pinopsida > Cupressales > Cupressaceae > Thuja > Thuja plicata. Next base: position 2,543,337 of record MU223639.1, read on the forward strand.
GACCAATAAACAAGGTTTGAACCCCTATTATATTCCTCAGGTACTCAAATGTATCTTTTGGCAATGGTTTTGTGAATATGTCTACTAGTTGTTCTTTGGATTGTACATATTATAGTATCACCTATTTCTCTTGTACTTTTTCCCTCAAGTAATGATACTTAATAGCTATGTGATTTGTCTTAGCATGCATCACATGGTTCTTTGAGATGTTAATAGCACTAGTATTATCACAATAGATTATAACTGGGTCAAGAATTTCTTCATTCATACCTTTCAGAAATTGCTTGATCCATGCAATGTTAGAGAAATTTGCAACAGTAGCTATATATTCTGCTTCTGCAGTTGATTGAGATATGCATCCTTTCTTTTTACTTATCCATGTGACAAGTCTGTCACCCATAAAGAATGCTCCTCCTGTTGTGATCTTTCTATCATCTATGTTTCTAGCCCAATCAGCATCAGTGTAAACTTGTAGCTCAAATTTTCCTTCTTTATTGTACCACAAACCATAGTCTTCAGTATTCTTCAGATATCTCAAAATTGTTTTAACAACAATCATATGTGATTCCTTAGGATTAGTAGAGAATCTTGCAACTATAGCAACTGCATGTGCTATATTAGGTTTAGTGTGTATAACATACATTAGTTTTCCAATCATAGATCTCTATAAGGTTTGATTTACCTCGGTTGTCTTGTTTTCCTTTGTCAATTTGCATCCAGCTTCCATAGGTGTTCCAAGTGGTTTTGAGTCCTCCATTTTGAATATCTTTAGAAATTCTTTGATGTATTTGGATTTTTTGATGTAGATTCCTTCATTCTATTGTAGAATCTATAGACCAAGAAAAAATTTGATCTCTTCAAACATTGACATTTCAAATTCTTTTCTCATTTCATCAGCAAGTGACTTGCATAGCATATAATTATCTCCAAATATGATATCATCAACAAATATCTCAGCAATAAAAGTCCTATCATCATTATCTCCTTTCAAATATAGATTACTGTTGTCACTTGTTCTAATAAATCAAATACTAATGAGATAAGACTGAATTTTTGCATACCATGCTCTCAGTGCTTATTTAAATCCATACAAGGCCTTGTGTAGTTTACAAACCATGTTCCTCTTGTTAGGATCAACAAACCCTTTAGGTTGTTCAATGTATATCGTTTCTTCTAGTATTCCATTCAGAAATGTAGATTTAACATCCATTTGGTATACTTTGAATCCTTTAAAAGCAGCATACACAAGTAGAATTCTTAGTCCTTATAGTCTAGCAACAGGTGCAAGGGTTTCTCCATAGTCAATACCTTCTTATTGTGCATACCCTTTGCATACCAGTATTGCTTTGTTCCTTGTGACTTCTCCATTCTCATTCAGTTTGTTTCTGAAAATCCATTTGGTGCCAATGACATTTTTGTCACTCGGTCTAGGTACTAATGTCCATGTTTTATTCTTCTCAATCTGTTCAATCTCTTCATTATTTTCACTAAACCATTCTTGATTCTCAAGTGAAACATTAACATATTTAGGCTCAAAATCACAAATCAAACATCTATTGTTAAGAGACTTACTTCTTGTTCTCATTCCTACTCTTTTGTCTCCAATGATCTGGTCTTGTAGATGATGTCTTCTGACATATTTTGCAAGTACAAGTTCAAATCTATGTTCTTCATTTTGATCTTCATTGCTTGGTTCAACATTGTGAGCATTTTCCTGATTCTTGTTGTGTGCAGCCTATTTCTTAGTTGCATTATTTTGTCACTTGGGTACGATGTTAGGTTCTTCAATGTAGACAAATCTGTTGTAATCTTTTGGTTCCTTTCTAATTTCCTCATCAATTTTCTTAGCAAATTCATCCACTTTAACATTTTCACTTTCAATGATTCTTTTAGAAGATTTGTTCAGGCATTTATAAGCTTTGCTTTTAGTAGAATATCCTAAAAATATTCCTTCATCACTTTTAGAGCCAAGTTTCCCATTTCTATCATCTTTCAATATATAACATTGACTTCCAAAAATTCTAAAGTAACTCACATTTGGTGTGTATCCATACCATAGCTCATAAGGTGTCTTATTTGTGTCTTTTTTAAATTAAACTCGGTTTAGTGTATAGAAAGAAGTACTTACAGATTCTCTCTAGAATGTTTGTGTGATGCCTTTTTCAATCATCAGTGTTCTAGCACAATAAAAAATGGATCTATTCCTCCTTCCAGAAATCCCATTTTTCTATGATGGTCTTGGTGCAGAAACTTGTCTTGTAATCCCATGCTCATTACAAAAGTTAGTGAAATCATCAGAAATAAATTATCCTCCTCTATCTGATCTTAAACATTTCAGTTCTTTTCCACTGTGTTTTTCAACTTTAGCTTTATACCATTTGAACATCTTAAATGCTTCAGATTTCTCTTTTAAGAACATGATAGACATCATCCTAGAATATTCCTCAAAAAATATAATAAAGTATCTATCACCATAATAAATCTTTGCTCTCATTGGTCCACATAAGTAAGTATGGACTAACTCCATAATAAAATTAGATGTGTAGGTTTTTCTCTTGAAACTAGACTTTCTTATTTTTCCTATTTGACAATTCTTGCACATAACATGGTCAAGCTTTGAAATACTTGGTAAGCCTCTTACTTTTCTTTTCTTACTTATCTTAACCAGGTTGTCAAAATTCACATGACATAACCTTCTATGCCAAAAGAAAACTTCTTCATTTCTAGCCAATAAACAAGTGGTCTCAATATCATCAAGATAGAATAGATTACCTCACTAGTACATTTGAGGCCAAATTCTAACGGCTATCTATCAAAATTGCAACACCTATTTTTTGATCATTCAAAAGATGCATCCGTCAAGGTTATTGTGTTGGAAATTGTGATGGAAGTGGTAACCCTCGGTATTTTGACCAACAAATCTGTCAGAAATCACCACACGAATAGAAACTTCCTATATTATTTCTTACGATTCATCTATCAAAATGCCAACGGAATGTGTGGACTCTCTGAAAGACATATTATCAGAAAATAGATTCTCTCCAATGTTATATCTATCGAAACACCAATGGATATGCAGTGATTGGTTGACAAGAAAACCCGTCAAACGTATAGAATTCTTGTCGAACATGTCTATCAAAAATGGAGTTTGTCTGACATTATACCTGACGGAAGGGCGATGTACATGCTGTGACTTTCTGACATGACATCCTGTTGGATGTATAGCACTGTCATCGAAGATAGTCATCAAAACTAAATCTATCTGATGTTTAACCTGCCAGAATGCCAATGGGAATGCAATGATTTTCTGACAGAAAGGCCTATCGTATGTTTAGCATTTCTATCGAAGTAGATGTCATAAGTGTCAAAACTATGATGGACTGGCACACTAAAGATAACAAAGCTCAAGAGACCATCATAGAGGGTCTCCATCTTTGGTCTATATTACTAACAAATTTTTTAACCTTTCATTAGCTCAACAAATGCGAGGATTCAAAAAAATTTAATAGAAAATTTTCATGATAATGTATATTATTTAAGTTGATGTTGCACGAATTTATCTACTTTGTGCACTTGCAGACTATGAAGACATCGATAAAGAAGCATCTCCTCCCATGGCCTGTATTACTCAAGCCATAGGAGGGGATTTTTCTTTATCACTATCCCCGTAGTCCACAAGTGTGGGAAATATATAAATTTGTGCTGCGTCAAACTAAAATAATGTACTTTATACATGAAAATAACATCTATTAAATTCTTTCAGATCCCCTCATTTTATGAGATAACAAAATATTAAATGTTTCTTCAATCGTATGGACCTACAAAGATGGAGACCAACTATAATGTCCTCTTGATCTCTGTTATCTTTAGTCCTAGCTACTGGGTAAGGCCTGAAAGACTTATACCTGCCGATCATCGAGAATAATCACCACCTTGCCTTTATGTACACTGCACAGTATCCAATATATTACTAAAGATGAAGAGAAGGCATAAAATATGAAGAGAAGGTAGAAAATATGATTGGATAAAAGAAATGAAAGATAACCTATTTTGGAACTTCTTTGTGCAATTGCTTAACCAGGTCCTTATCTAAAATAACCTATTTTGGAACAATCAATTTGTGAGTGAACCTTGAATCATATACTCACTTCTGCATCTATTGAAAAATGTACAACATACTATATTCACTTGTGTAGTGTTGGTGACCTCCTTGGCATGAGTAGCAAACATAAGTGTATTTCGAGATTGCTCAACATGAGATGATGCAAGACTCGTGGTACATATAATTGCTTTCCTAGAATTACCACCAAGAGAAAGCTACAAAATCCGAGTGAGCTTTGAGTCACGGTAAGCATGTGACCATTCCTTTTTCCACCACTACACCCACAGTATCAAAAGGAAGTAAGCATATAATGCTATAGAAAAATAACATCTAATAAACATAAAAATCTTTGTTGTAATGTTGTCAGTCTAGTATGTAGATAAGATCTATGAAATAAAGAGAAATCCTACCAGAATAAACATCTTAGAAACAAGATATAGATTATATATTAGTATACCTAAGTTTACATATTACAGTACTTAAAGTTAGTAAGCTTTGATTTATATATATGACACCCTTCCTTGAGCCTATTCCCTCCTACATTTTTTTGTGATGCACGCTCACTTCCAGCAAGATCAATAAAATTTTGTACAAAATAGGATCCACCCAGTCATATAGGAATTTTAGAATCAAGAAAATCATGTGAACAATAAGATAACCCTGCATATAATATTTGTTTGTTGACGTTGAGTTAGTTTCATCACCAATCAACATCACAAAAATCTTATACACAAGATAATCCAAAACTAAAATCTCCTAGGAATATCTAAGCATTGAAAGCTACATTTATTAAAACTAAAATTCCAAAAGCACAACATACCAAGTTAGCAAGAAGGGACTTAACAAAATTTGATGTTGATCTCAGTGTACTATCCACAGTCTGCAAGGAAAAAAGCAATGTTGCATAAGCAAAATGTAAAACTGCTTTTATACCAAGTTCTAAGTTTGATAGCGAAATTATTTATAAGACATACCAATCTGATAATTCGATGTGATATTGAGCTTGTGTCATTTAGAGCTGTCTCTCCAACTTGCCTCTAAGTTGCAGAGGTTGCCAGAACATTTATAGACATTGAATAGATATAACATCACCCATCAAAATTTGTTATCTCAAAGCATTAAACATAAGAGACAACATTTATCATGGTAACAAAGGATCCTAATTTCCAGTTACGGTATAATATCAAAGCATTTTACCACTGTTAAAAGTAAAAAAATTAAAATACTTGTCCATTTTCTTGAGACTATGCTTCTCTTTACATTTCATTCAATTACATATTTGATAGAGAGTACAAGTGCTATAAAAGAATCATCATAATAAATTATGGAAAATAGAGAAATTTTACAAATGTTTTGTTCAAAAGTAATCTATTGAATGCAGTACTTACATGTTGTCTCACACAATCCATGAGACAGACATTTTCTTATTCAATACACATTAATAACAATGCATACATGAATAAGTAAATGAAAGATAAAGAATGTAAAGAGGTTAACCAACCATTTCCTAAATGACTAGAACAAAATTTGTTATATCAAAGCATTAAACATAGGAGACAACATTTATCATGGTAACAAAGGATCCTAATTTCCAGTTACAGTATAATATCAAAGCATTTTACCACTGTTAAAAGTAAAACAATTGAAATACTTGGCCATTTGCCTAAGACTATGCTTCTCTTTATATTTCGTTCAATTACATATTTGATAGAGAGTACAAGTGCTATAAAAGAATCATCATAATAAATGTATGGAAAATAGAGAAATTTTACAAATGTTTTGTTCAAAAGTAATCTATTGAATGAAGTATTTACATGCTATCTCACACAATCCTTGAGATAAACCTTTTCTTATTCAGTACACATTAATAACAATGCATACATGAATAAGTAAATGAAAGATAAAGAATGTAAAGAGGTTAACCAACCATTGCCTATATGCCTAGAAAAGAATTTGTTATATCAAAGCATTAAACATAAGAGACAACATTTATCATGGTAACAAAGGATCCTAATTTCCAGTTATAGTATAATATCAAAGCATTTTACCAATGTTAAAAGTAAAAAAATTTAAATACTTGGCCATTTTCCTGAAACTACGCTTCTCTTTACATTTCATTTAATTACATATTTGATAGAGAGTACAAGTGCTATAAAAGAATAATCATGATAAATGTATGGAAAATAGAGAAATTTTATAAATGTTTTGTTCAAAAGTAATCTATTGAATGAATTATTTACATGTTGTCTCACACAATCTGTGAGACATACCTTTTCTTATTCAATACACATTAATAACAATGCATACATGAATAAGTAAATGCAAGATAAAGAATGTAAAGAGGTTAACCAACCATTGCCTATATGACTAGAACATAATTTGTTATATCAAAGCATTAAACACAAGAGAAAACATTTATCATGCTAACAAAGGATCCTAATTTCTAGTTACAGTATAATATCAAAGAATTTTACCATTGTTAAAAGTAAAACAATTGAAATACTTGGCCATTTGCATTGAATCTTTTCCTTGGTCCAAGGTTTGGGAATTAATTGGAGCTGAAATTAGAAGCAACTTGGGGTACTTCATTGCAGACCAAGCTATTCATGTCTAGATTTTCCATATGGTATTTCCAGATGTAGAGGTTGAGTCATCCATTAGGCTTGAGAAGTAGATTGCAGAGGAGGTTGATTGTGAGGAACCGGTCCATTGTTTTTAGGAGGAGATTATGATCTTGAGGAAGGAATCCAAATGGTTTTCTCCCAAAGGAAGAATTGGCATCCTTAACCATAATTATTAACACACTCAAGTCACCCACAAGAATGGTAAGCTAGAAATTTATAGTAAAGTTTCTACATCATCTCTGTCAGATGTTTTGCAGAGGATGGCCAAGCAGATGGAGCTTGATCTTGGGTTGTATTTCACTATCATGAGGTTGATCTTGGGTTATAGATAATTTTACAAAAATAGTTGACCTTAGGGTTGATGCATTATCCACACATCCAACTCCAAATGCACTGGAGACTCTACAACTAGTAAATCTAGAAACTATAATTTGGATATTGATGTCTTGGCTAAAGATATGTGGAAACAATTAGTCTCTAAGTTTGAGTACAAAGTTTAGAAATATCATAGTTATTTCCTGGCTGGTAAGCTAACTTATGTTCTGTATACTGCAAGTGTTAGCTACTCATGTTTATTATTTGATCCAATGGTACTAAAGTAATTAGAAGTTCAAACTATAACTGGGCATATAACACAAAAGAAAGGATAAATACACAATATTTGTTTCTAAAATCATTTTACTAGTAGACCTTATTTGGACATGAAGAATAAAAGACAAATAATGTGATTGAAAATGTTGGAAACTTGAAATTGTTAAATAACCAATGTAGAAAAATCTAGTGAACAAGCACATGAAGAAGAAAATTTATATCAAGTTCTGCACTGTACTCCAATGTCTACACAAGTGGATATAAATAGATTTAAGTTTTACATACTACTTCTTCTATTCCACCCACAAACACATTGATGAGATTTTTTTTCAAAATTTTAATTATTCTAGGATTGTGATCTCCTGTATGGCATCCACTCTTCATCCTATCCTTAATCCTCCTCCTATGTTCCTCCAATGTGCTCCTCTTGCTTGAATTATTTTTTACTCCATGATACTCATTTTGGCTTGAATTTGATCACCTCTAGCATGCTTCTCTAGCTTGAATACCTGTCATCTATAGAACTACCACTTAATTGAATCAAGACTACAACTTCATCTTGCCTACCAATGCTAAGATACCTCTTGGGGAGATTTCAACCCTGGTCTTCAACATGATAACAAAGTGACACTAGCGCTTGACCAAAACACCTATGACAACACATAGTTACTTTAATTGCAATGCTTCTATGTGATTACATTTGTGCTCAAACACCAGGCCTAGGATAAATAAGGGATTTATCATAAGATCCAACAAAGAGGTTTTTCCCTAGGCATGTGGCTGCTATGTATGTGATGAATTGAAAATTTTTGCCCAAAGATATGTCAAGGATTTGAGGCTGGCTGATATTTAAATCCAGACATGAATATCTTGGTCTGCAATGAAGTGCCCCAAGTTGCTTGTAATGTCAGCTCCAATTAATACCCATTAATTTGGTGCATCCCCCCTCTCTACACCCAAGTCATCTATAATTATTTCTTTTGTTTTTATAATGGACCTAATGAAAGTAGTATCTTTCCCAAAATATCTATCTATTTCTTCCTCTCAACACTAGAGATTGGTGCATTATAACTACATCACTAGACTTGTGCCCTTGCTCATGATTACTGCCATATTCTCCTCTCAAACTCTTCATCCTGATGATGTCTCATGAGTGTGCGGAGTGTGATTCAAAATGTTGATGAAAAAGACACTAATACAATCGAATCTAGAAACAAGATGCAACAGCCTAAAAGTATACAAACTTTCATGTTGACACAGAAATGAAACTACGCAACATATGCATGGATATGAGGTTGAAAAAAATCCTTTTTTTGGTATGTGATTTTGACCTTACAAACATAAATTACAATGGACAAATTCTTCACTTTGAGCTCTGCACCATAACTTCGGGTGGGTTTAGCCATGTGATATAAATGGAAATGTGATATGAGGATCATCATCTCTGTCCAACAGTACGGATTTTATCAACTTCACTGGTACCACACAAAGCTTGGTATGTCAGTCTCCTTGACCTATTCCCTTATTTTGTTGCAAAATGATTGGAAAGGAATGATTCATGCCTCTTTAGATAACCAGGAAGGGATATATAGGACCAGCTTCAATGGGGAATGTGCACATTATAAGAATTCAATTCCCACAAGCTAAGCATTGCAGATAAAGGAGATGATCTACATAATCAATTGTTATAGAAATTTGCAACTGTAAGACAATTGGAGTTTCAGGTGGCTTTTTTTACTAACTATGACACTAAAGACTTCTTTGAACAGATCAACTATTACATAAATTTGCAACTACAAATCCAAGACACATTGGAGTTACTTGGGGGGTCTTTTAGCAACTGAGCTACTTAAAGAGTTATTTCATCAGGAGAAGCACATCCAATACTTCACACGTTGAAATGAATCCTAATAAAAAAAAATTGCATGTTGAAAGACATACAATTTCAGTATGCTTGAACATAACAAAGCAAAACATACATTGCCAATATCCTAAATGGAGTCCCAAGACCTTTTATTTCATGATAAACAAAGTCCTACGACCTATCTCATAGAATAGAATAGAAGACTTTTTAACGTCCACAAGAAATAAGAAGCCTATGGGACAGTAAACCCTATTATTTATGTATTGTGAATTGCTGCTCTTCTGCATTTTAGTTTAATAGTGAGCCCTCCAAATCTCTTGAACCATTATTCTCTAGATAAATCTTGAAAAGAGGTTGCTATTAATCCATTTATGATCCTTATTGTGATCACATTTTCAAAACCCTCTCACATCTGCATTGCATCAACTCTACTACAATTACATCTCTGATTAAAAACCATTAATCTATTTATCCACATTCAAATTTTTTTTGAATAATCATAAAGTATATTGTAGTCCAACCTATTCTCAAATCTTAATTTCTATCTTAAATAAACAGACACAACTACCCATTACCAACTTAAGTGAAGCATTCTAACTCTATAAGATAACATTGCATTTCATTTATGCCTTTGCCTATTAAATAACACCTTAATTTCTATCTAATAAAAAACACAACTACACACAAGATTTGGTTGTGTAATTAATTTCTGCTGAGATATCACAAAAGGTTTGAATCTCAAGACTCAAATAATATCAAAATTAAATATAGAAACCCATAGATTACACAAAACTTCAAACATTTATAGAAAATCAGAATATCAAACATATTATCTTTAGAAGTAGACAGACCATAGATTGTAAGTTCCTTCATGCAAAACAATGGAAACTTAATTATATAATACTAAAATAATACAAAATCTTAAACTAGATTACACATCTGTGAAGAGAGTTTCATTTTTAGCTGCACCATAGTCACATATCTGACCAATAACCAGAAATCAATGTCACATCTATCTACACACATAATTTGGTTACAGTATCAGATCAACATATAATTAAGAGATGGACTTAATTAAAATTCAACAAAGAAATCTAAATCTAGAAACTTGATATATATACAAATCTGACCCTAGATAAGGAACAACCTTATTGAGCTTCACTTTGTTTCGAGAATAGTTTTATATTCTGTACTAAACAAGGCCAACCACGTGAAGGTGGAAACTCATTTGGCCCCACCCCCCTAACATCACTCTTATAAATTCCTCATTAACATCTAATTAACATTCATTCATTATTTCATCCATTAATAAAATGTAACATTCCTTAATTATCATATATTTAATTCAATTATCTTATGTTAGCTAAACAATTCATGATACATATACTCAAAGTCAAAAATACATAGTAAGTACATTAAAAACCATAAGCATCCCATATTAATTAAAAACATTAAAAGGTACATCATGAATTAATTAGATTAAGCATTGATCACATAACTGTACATTTCTATCAAGAAATCAATATTAAGTAGATTAAGAAATGATCACATAATGTACATTTCATTTATGTCATTGATCTTCTTCTTCATCCAACTCATCACCATGATCATTATCGTCATCGACATCATCACCACCACTATAATTATCATCATCTTTTTCATCATCATCAACATCATCATCATCAGTAGCATCATCGTCATCATCATCTTCTTCTTCAAGAAAAGTTGCATCAGGAACATCATCGACTAACTGTTGATCATGATCATCATCTACATCATATTCTAGTTGTTCACAATCTTCTTCTTCCATCACATTATACCTTATATCCCTTCCTCTTGGATCATGTCTAAAAACAAATGACCAACCCAATTTATATGGAACCTCTGAGTAAAATACCTACTCACATTGGCTTGGAAGAACATAGGGCTCATCCCCAACTATCTCAAACCACCTTGCATTAATTATTGGAAATCCATTGTTATGTTCAATAATAGTTCTCTCAGGATCATTTTGATTATGTCTTAGCATGTACCATCTGATGACAAAGAGAACTAATCTAAAGGAATTAAATTCACACTCAAGTATATAATCTAAAATGCCATAGTATCAATTTTTAGAATCTCGAGGATGTAAGTCTTTTCTAGATGAAATATTAGTCACCTAAAAGACTGCACTTATCTCAAAATCATAAGTTTTCTTTGTGTCATCCAACTTTTTGATGCAAAATTTATGACCATTGTAAAACATAGCCTTGTGGTGTTTGACCTACAAAAATATGTCAAACACATATAAATTATTGCATCGAGAGTTGATAAATGCACATGTGATTAACAAATTTATACGTACCTAGAAATCTCTTAAACCATATGCTAAATCTATTTCCCTTTGCATAACATTTAGATCTCTGTTATGATGAGCTTCTTTAACCAATGAAAATAGCTTCACATGTTAATGTGCGACCTAAATAATGACATTGTTCAATCTATACTATCATCCAATCTTGATTGTTTGCAATATACAAATGTATTGCATCCCACTCTCGAGCAGCTGTACACAAAATAAATAGACAACTTACAACCGATTAATTTTGAAGATTAAGAATTAATTAACAACTACAATAACATCTTATAATTTATTACCTCTCACTTTCCTCAATCTACCTTTCCCCACCAAATACTCTCATTCAAATTTTCTAATGGTGTCGAGATCCCAAATGCGATCTATATGGATCTTTGGTGCAAGCTTAGGAAGATATTCAGTAACGTACACCATAGTCTGGTATACCATATATCCCTCCACCATAGAACCCTCAGGATGCGCTCTTTGTCAAACCAAAGCATTCAAAAATTTCAAATGCCTCTCAACCATCCACATTGACCGAGTATGTATGGGTGTACACAGTTCAATCTTCTCAACTTGGTGCATGAGGTAGTGTTCTTGTGCATTGAAAAAGGTTGAAGATAGAAACTTTTGCATTTCACATATTAGATGAGAAATTCTCCTCTTCCAATATTTTAAATCTTCTTTATAGATTTTTTTAGATGAAAACCACGTACAAGACATTAAAGATACAAAAATATATAAACACGAGACTTTACAATATATTACATAACAAGAAAAATAAATTGTGAATAAAATAAATAAATAAATATATACAATAAATTGAAAAAATATTATTGCTTACCTCATGTATTTTCCATGATCATATATCACTTGTTTGATGTTATTATCAAAGTTCTCTGGGAGAGATAGAGGTAGCACGTACTGCAACTATTATAAAAATAATCATGTCATTATTTTCTCACATAATAAAATGAAAAGTATATGTAGTTTACAAATATATTGTAAATACAAAAGAACACGACTTACCTTGATGAAGGTATGCCAATCATGCATTTTCAACCCTGGTCCAAATTCATTTTTCTTTGATATGACATTGCTTATGTTCGTAGCAAATCCTATGGGAAATTAAATTTTTTGTATGACTTCTTTTATGGCATCACTTTGCTGCTCTGTTAATAACCAAGGAAGAGCACTTATATTAATCCGTTCTCCATTTCTATTTGATTCAATAAATTTTTTCATTACATGATTGGATTCATGGATGTCAACACAAATTTTGACAATTTTTTCTTTGTCACGCCTTCCATCCAATATCTTCCATAATATCTCCGTTACATTCTTTCCAATATGCTTAGTATCAAACAAATGCATAATCTACATCCTCTTGTAGTAGGGCAACCTACTATATTATCTAGGATAAATTTTTAGTCACTTTTGAAGGTGCATAGTAGTATTTCCTTGATGACCTTCACAATCATCAATTACATAATAAATAAATAAAAACAAAATAGAAATATATAAATTTCAAACATAAACCATTAGGTACAATGGTAGTACCTTAACGAATAATTCTATTATATTGCAACTTTCATAGGCAAGTTGTCATTCTTTGTGGCTTAGATGTAGTCTCTTATTTTCCATTGAAAAGATGTTTTCGGTAGTTTGATACTTATGATTTCTATGGAGGAAGTTCCTATACTCATCAAACACATGTTTTCCCAAACTTTTTGAATGACAAGATTTAATCTCTAGAGCACAAACTGGACATGCATAATTTCTCTTTGTTTGAAGACCTACAAGATAATGATACAATTGGATTAAATATGTTAATTTTTATATTTAGAATTATTATGTGCAACTTGAATTTACCATAACATACCAAAAAAAAGTGTTAGCCCAGGGGCATCATGTATTGTCCATACAAGCATCGTATGGAATTGAAATTGTTTATTTCTTATTGGTCTAGAGATGTCATACATAGTGACACCATTCCATAACTTCAGTAACTCATCGATAAGAGGCTCAATATATGCATTCATATATTTAACTTGGTATTTACCTAGTTGAATAAACAACAATATTAAATAATTATTGTGACCATTTTACTGCAAGGTTTATAATTACATGCAGATAACTATTAAATGATCAAATAACTGGAACAATCATTGCCAACATAATTTTCTCCCTCTTTATTGACATCCATGGAGGAATTTTATTGTTGATGACAAAAATAGGCCAAACAGAGTAAACAGATCTTAGCTCTCCAAATGGATTGACACCGTCCACTGCCAATGAAAGCTTAAGATTTCACGATTCTTTGATAAAGTGTGGCCACTTTTCCTCTTTGTCCTTAAATGCAGAACCATCCATAAGAATTCAAATAATGTCATCTCAACTCCTATTGAGTGCATGATAATCCATAAATTGTGCCAAGCTACTATACCTAAAAAATCTTTGCAAACGTGGTATAATGGGGATGTAACGAAGAACCTTGCGAGGCACCATTTTTGTTATTTGATATGTTCTATATCTACTCGTATGACATTCAAGACATTTTGTTGCAAATTCATGTTCTTTATGATAAATAATATGATCACTGAGACATGCATTTATTACTTGATACTCTATTCCAATATCTTTCATAGTGGCACATAATTCTTGGTATGAGTGAGAGAGAATATTTGATGGTGGTAACAAAAAATCACCAATCAATCTATAGAAAAAATATAAGTTGGTAATATTAACAATATTATTATTATGGTACATGTTTCACCCTTTAATTACTATAATGACATATATAACATACCTTAGCATATGTGACATTGTTATGTTGGATAAATCATTCATAACCTTCAAGTTCAACAACAATAATACAACAAAGAGAAGAGTTGTTTGGGAGCCGTCATAAAGGGTCATGGCTGCCTTATCAAGTAGAGGTATATCATGGATGACATCATCTTGATCATCATCATCAATTGCGTCAGTACCAAATGTGTCATGGATCAATGTATTAGTACCATCATCTTCAAATGTGTTATCTGGCACATGATTTTCATCTTCCTTGGGATCATAATCTTTAGCTTCAATATTCACACCTCCATGATCCATATTCGCACCTCCATGGTCCATATCACGTAATGCCCTAGGGAGGTCAACCTATATAAAAATGATGAACACAAATAAACCATGATAATGATCTCATCATCAAGTGTATTTCATATATATATATATTATTAAATAAATATAATAAAAAAATTACCAATTGATGATAATCAAACCCCCCTTCAATGTGACCATTCTCCCTATAATGTCTCTTAGTTTTTTTTATTAGAAATCTTCTAGAGTTTAAGCCCTTACAAATTTTACAGGGGCAATAACATTTTCCATCGCCTTTTTCTTTTGAAGTTAGACCACAATCTATTGATTGTATCCCCATTCTGTTATTCACTTAGATTGTCTCACATGATCCTTCTTCACTTAGATTATCTATAATCTAATTATATATAGAAATTAAAAAAGTTAGTTATGAAATAATATTTTAGTATGGTATACCAAATTGAAATACTTCTGCTATTGTAGTCTTCCACCTCAAACTCTTTCCTATTGTGGCAAGAAAGAAAGATATTCAAATAATATGGTACCTTCTCTAATAAAATCTTATGCTTTTATTTCACTAGTAGAATTGGGAAAATAAATGACCAAGTGACTAAAAATTTTAGTCACGTGACTAAAACTAATCATGTTCTACCATTTTTTTGCAATTCACAAATATAAATGACCAATTTGGTCATCAGGTAAAATCACAACTAAAATGACTAAATAAATGAATAATTTGGTCATCAGTTAAAATGACTACATAATTGACTAAATAAATGACCAATTTGGTCATCAAGTAAAATGACCAAATAAATGACTAAATAATTAGTCATCCTTATAACAAAAATGACTAAATGAATGATTAATACTCCTTTACACATTAACATTTGATAAAATCATATACTTATATTTTTAGAAGTTGCATTTCACCAATAATGTGTGTTCACCATTAGACTTATTGTCCGGACATTATTTCGGCCACTATTTGCCACTAGTTTATCCCATTTTCCGTCTATAAGATAAAAGTCAAATTCTTTCATTTTTACATCCAAATGAAACCCTCAAAATTTATTAGATAACACAAGAGGCCCCTTGTGATTTCTAAGGAATTTGACACTCGAGGATTCATACATAAAATATGAAAACACATATATTTAGACTATCAAATAAACCCATGTTTACAAATATCTTTTAAGAAATAAAATATGAAACAATAAGTGTATGATCAATAAATATGCTATACCAATGTGAAATGTATATGAAATAAATTAAACCTTCACTATATACACATAAGTACGATGACTTTATAGGAAAACATACATGAGTAAACATCATCCAACAAATCAAAGCTAGGGATTTATTAAAGTACATGTATCATGATTATATCATTCATTGATTTCACTATCAAGAAAGCTTCATGATCCCAAGCCCTTATTCAAGTCAAGGAACTATTACACAAGAGACGAATTTAAGACATTTTTAAAGGAAAAATATTATATAATATCAAATACTTAAAAATTATTATTTTAAAGGTAACCTATAGCATAGTGGTAGGATGTGAGCCTCTTAATTGGGAGGTCTTGAGTTTTAATTTAATCAACTTAATAATAATAATAATAATAAATTCAAAAAAATACTCTCAGACTTTAGTCAATTAGCTATAAAAAAATTATTATTTTAAATTAAAAATTTAAACTAGTTTAATTACCTTAAATTAAAAATTGAGAAAAAAATTTATGCATTTTAAATTAAAATTAAAACTAATTTAATTGTCTTAAATTAAAAATTGAAAAAAATTGTGCATTTTCAGTAGCGGCAAAAGATAGAAGAATGGAGGGAAGTGAATTTCTAAGATGACTTTTATGTGAAAAACCTCCAACACCAATTCAAATCTTTCTACCTCTAATTCAAGCTGATGGCATGCACTTGTATTGCAAATGCTCGGCATAATAAACTCGCCACAAATTTGAAGTTGTATCCATTCTCTGAGGCATAAATAGATTCATCTCCTCCAACCTCATCCTATCATTTCCATAGGGTTTCTCTGACAATTTTAGTTGAGATTCTTTTCTTTTCGATGGGACTTGTGGTTACTATTTTTTTGTGAAGAAACAGAGAATCTAAGCAACATGGACAATGTGTAAGCTACTATACACTCACTTCTCTTATGTTATTACTTTTTGGATGATGTGCCTACATATATATTTTCAGATTGCTTGTCAATAGATGGTACATTTTTTCTCAACAAATCCTAGGTTTTGATTAGATGAGGTGTTTATACAAAATGATATTTGACATTATTTCATGTTTCTTTTCTTATTATGATTGATGATATTGTTGGAGTTTTGCCTCTATGCAAATAATTGATTTTATGTTTTCCATTGATGACAACATATAATATATAGCAGGTATCATATATGTAATTATCAGTATAGATGTTTTGAAGCTATGCGTGTTTATTTCCATGGTGTATACATGTTCTAGTTGCTATGTGCATTCACGCCGAGTTAGATATGAAGTTACAGTTAAGTTATGATTAATCAGTTATGGCAGTTACAATTTCTGGAGTTTATCTGTTAAGAGCCAATGTAAATACAGTGTCTCTTTAGTTGCACCTATCTTCAGTATATGCATGTTTGTAGTCATTTTTAGTTATGAGTTAAAGATAATTATCCAAAGGCACTAAACGTGTTTCAACAGAATCTTGATGTTAGATTTAATTTGGTGAAGCCGACTTTGTGAAGCATCGCATCCATTCAGTTTGTGTTGTGCGGTCTTAATCTTGATTGCATGCTTGGTTGAGCTGACAAGGAAGATGATGAAGTGTTTCCAGATACCGTCATGACCTTTTCTTTGGTGAAGATACATATAGCAGTTTGTAACCACCTAAATTTGGTCTGTTCCAACTATGGACCCTATTTACCCTAAGTATGACCATACCCTCAATTATGTCCAAATGACCCTGTTACTGCTTGGCATAATTCTTCAAATCTATTTAAAATCCTAGGTGATTTTTATCACTGAATTATATTAACTATTATAGCCATACAATTCAAATCAATTCAAACCAATTAAATCAAACCAAAATCAAATATGGTTGTAGTATTTAATTATAAAGAAATTAAATAAATCCCTAAATCAATTATCCACTTGCAAAATAACCCATTCCCCTAGCCTATTTAATTTAATTAAAATGGCTATAGTCCCCTAATTATTAAAAAGCAATTTCATTGTTTAAATAATTAACTCCTATATTTTTAAATGAATTAAATAAGTTTAATCCATTTATTAATATTTCCCTAAACCCCAACCTAACCTATCTCAACCACTTCTACCTTGGGTTCTAACCCTTCTCAACCCATTCACCCTTGCTAATCTAATTTTAAGCCTAATCTAGTCCTAACCCACCTCCTAATATTGTCACATTCCATTAGGGAATGATTAACAACTCAACCCACTTGAGAAAGTCCACTTTCTCAAGCTTGACTTCCTTAAGGTCCACTTTCTCAAGCCACTCTCTTACACCCTCCCTTGCTTCTTTAAGGTTTTCATTAATGCCTTATTAATGAAGATGTCTTAAGCCTATGTATCTCCCATGCCTTATTAATGCCTTGGGTATTAATGGCTCTTACACCTCCATTAATGAGCCCCTTCACTCATTAATTCATCTTCCCCCCCCCCTCTCTCTCTCATTCTTCTATAAATAGAAGCCATTTTTGAGAGTAAATAAGCCTTCACTTTAGATCAAAAATATATTGTTATGCTGTTGGATTAATCCTAGACTAGTATTTCACTTATTATTTCATGCTTTTTCCATTGTTATTATTCACATGCTTAGAGCTAGAATGCTTATTTTTCATCTTTTTAGTTTATTTTTAATTAAAAATCCTTCATTCTAGGTTGTATACGTCACTGGTTGTAGCATATTCTTAGGGCTAATATGTTACCAATCACACTCCTCCTAGTTAGCAGGAAATAGGTTGATATTAGGTGGTTTTACATGCTTGTATAACCATTTTGAACTAATGAAATACTTATTGAGTGTTTGTGTCTTTCTCAATAGATTCCCAAATACACATGCACATTCTGGCACCCACCGTGGGGCTCAAACCCAATTTCCTCTGAGTATATTGGAATAGATACAATTCACATGTTTTCAACTTCCTCAGCTCCTAGTAAATGACCGAACACTCCTTTCAATAATACTGATCCTCCTAAAGCAGAAGAAGAGTTCCTTCCCCCAATCATTGATGGGGACACTGCTGAATACATAAGTCTACAAGAATTTCATAGGCTACAAGCAAGAAGCCTCCTTTTACAGAGGGATGATGATGATATTTCTACTGATGAGTCACTAGAGTTTGATCCATATATAACTGACAATGACCCTTTTAACAACAATCTCACTCTTATTGATCTAAACCTCAAAGATATTAAATTAATAGATCATGTCATGTCAGTTAACAGTTTTGATGCTAACACATTGATGTCCTTCCCAAAATTTGACTCCCTAAAATTGGTACTTCCAGACCTAATTGATTGGACTGAAACAAATCCTACTCCAATCCTTGACTTTCCCAATGACCACTCCCTAGCTTGTTACCTTAATGCTTATGAACCTCACCCTTCTTCCACTAATGTAAGGAGTGAGAACATGTCATAGGAGGATATCAAGTTTCTTAGTCACAAACTGAAAAAGAAAAAGAAAAAGTGGACTGATGGTGAAAACCACCCTGTGGCAGTATCAGATCCCAAAATAGTAAAGAAAAAAGACGTATCCAATGGTGAAAAACTCTCAAAGGTGCCAAAGGATGAGACTCTTGATATCCTCCCTGAACACTTTCAGGAGAGATCTTCGGTATTGATTGAACCAACACAGCCAGTCAACTTGGGCACTATTGACAATCCTCAAATAGTTCATCTAGCATAATCTTTATTAGAAGAAGAGAAGGTACAGTTCAGAATTCCTAAAAGAGAAGATCAACTTTGCATGGTCTTAGACTGATATGCCAGGACTAGATCCTAATCTCATCATGCACCACTTATCTATAGCTCCTGGGATCAAGCCTGTGAAACAAAAACTTAGAAAAAAGCACCCTCATGTTGCATTATTGGTGAAAGCATAATTGGAAAAGTTGTTGAAGGTTGGATTTATTCGAGTCATTGCCTATGCAGCATGGATCTCTAATGTGGTCCCCATTTCTAAATCTGATAAATCTATCAGGATTTGCATGGACTTCAGAGACCTCAACAAAGCATGTCCAAAAGATGATTTCCCTCTACCAAATTTTGACATGATCATAGACCTTACAGCTGGCTTTCAGATGTATTCATTAATGAATGGATTCTCAGGTTATAATCAAATCAAGATCACCCCTGAAGATCAAGAGAAAACCGCATTCACATGTGCATGGGACACATTTTGCTGGAAGGTCATGGCATTTGGGCTAAAGAATGCCGGTGCAACATATCAAAGATCTATGATGACCATATTCCATGACATGATGCACAAGAACATAGAGGACTATGTCGATGACACATTGGCTAAATTCAAAGAAAGAGGTACTCACATTGCTAATTTGAGAAAGATATTAGATCGAATGGAACAATTCTAGCTCAGGCTCAATCCGAAGAAATGTGCCTTTGGGGTCCAATCAGGTAAGCTCCTAGGATTCATAGTATCAGCAAAGGGAATTGAGGCAGATCCTGCAAAGGTAAAAGCTATTATAGCGATGACTCCTCCATGTAATATCAGTCAAATGAGGATGCTACAAGGGTGACTCCAGTCTATCAGGAGATTCATGTTCAACTTGCAAATAAGGCACAACCCTTTACTAAGCTACTACATAAAGGGGTTACATTCAACTAGGATGAACACTATGAAGAAAACTTCAAAGAATTGAAGGTGTACTTGGCTGTTCCACCTATTCTTATGGTGCCTATTAATGGAAAACCTTTGCTCATATACATTTCAACTATAGCTACATCCCTAGGAGTATTACTGGCACAAGAAGATGACACAAAGAAAGAATGAGATATCTACTACATTAGTAGAACTCTAGTCACTTATGAGCTCAATTATAGCATTATTGAGAAAGCATGCTTAGCAGTCATCTTCGCATCACAAAAATTGAGACACTACATGCTCTCTCATACAGTGAAGCTCATTGCTAAGATAGACCCTCTAAAGTATTTTTTGAGCATAACAGCATTAACAGGACATTTGGCAAAGTGGGTCCTAATTCTAAGTGAGTTTGATATTGAATATGTTGAATGACAAGCTATCAAAGGACAGGTGCTTGCAGATCAATTGGCTGATTCACCACTCCAGGATGATGAACCATTACTAATTGAATTCCCTGATGAAACAATTATGCATCTCATTGAACATCCTTGGAAGATGTACTTTGACGGTTCATTCACTCAAAAAGGATCTGGAGCAGGGGTCTTCTTCATAACTCCACAAGGATACAAGATTCCCAAATCTTACAAATTGATGTTTCCATGCACCAACAATATCTCAGAATATGAAGCATTGGTCAATGGCCTCAAACTAGCCATGAAATGGAAGATCATAGAGTTATATGTGTATGATGACTCCTAACTAATTATCAATTAAGTCAATGGGGAGTATCAAATAAAAGATGAAAATTTGATGCCCTACAAGCAACTAGTTGATGATATGAAGAAGTACTTTGTCTTCGTCACCTTCCAGCAGATACCAAGATCAGAGAACAAGGCTGTAGATGCTATGGCTACCTTGGAATCCATGTTACAACTGGAGGAGCATCAATTTCACTATGACTTCTTGGTGGAAGAAATATCCTATCTTGCCTTTGCTAACCCTGAATACCAAGTAATATGTACCTTGACCACCCCAGTTTAATCTCGGTATGCCAGTATCATTGCCTACCTTTTTGACCAAACCATTCCCGCCAATCTATCCAAAAATGAGAAAAGATCCTTGATTAGGACAACATCACATTACGTCCTCATAACTAACAACCTATATCGACGTAGTCTCAATGTTACACTTCTTCAGTGTTTAGAACTCGAAGAGTCCAATCTAGCATTAAAAGATGTCCATGAAGGTGTATGTGGATCACACTCGAACGACTTTTCATTAGCTAAGAAACTGCTCAGAGTAGGCTATTATTGGCCTACCATGGAGAAAGATGCCATTCAATTTTCAAAAGCCAGACACATGGAAACCTTATTCATGCTCCTTCCAGAGAACTTATATCTTTCATAACACATTGGCTATTTTAGCAATGGGCCTTTGACTTGGTTGGACAAATATATCCCAACTCTTCAAATGGACACAAGTTTATCATTACAACCACTGAGTATTTCATGAAGTGGGTCGAAGCCGTGCCGCTAATCAAAGCCACTGGCAAATAGGTGGCTATGTTCATTCTGAACTACATTATTTGTAGATATGGGATACCCTCTTCAATTATGACAGATAATGTGGGCCAATTTAAAAATCAAGACATTGATGACCTCTGTGAATAGTTCCATATCACTCAACATTGCTACTCAATCTATTACCCTCAAGGTAATGGATAGGCTGAGGCATAAAACAAAAATATTCTCAAAATTCTCCACAGAACTATGAGCAAGTCTGGTAGAGACTGACATCTACAACTGAATCCAGCACTATGGGCCTACAGAACAAGCACCAGAGCACCAACTGGAGCCACGCCATTTTCTCTAGTCTATGGCGCTATAGAAGTACTACCTATTGAGGTTGAAATCCCATCTTTGCAGATATCTTTACAAGGACTAGTTACTGATGAATAGTACCACGTCGATAGGATAAATTCTCTGGACCTACTAGATGAGCACAGACAATAAGCATCCGACCACCTCAAAGTGTACCAAGCACGTATGTCCAAAGGTTACAACAAAAAGGTAAAACCATGCAAGTTTGAGGTGGGAGACTTTGTCTTGAAAGAGAATCCTAAGAACCAGCCTAACGGAGAGCATAAAGAAAAGTTTGAACCTAACTGGCTGGGACCTTATGTTATCACTGCTACTTTTGGGACTAGAGCTTATCAATGAGCTACTCCTGAGGGATACATTCTCCCAGATCCTATCAGCACTCTACATTTGAAGCAGTTCTACACCTAATATTTGGGTAGCAGAGCCTGTACAGCTAATAGTTCTTGCAAAATACCAAAAACATTCAAAAAATTGATCCTGAAGAAATCCAAGAATAGTGGAAAAGATCCTACAAAATGGGTATCCTTGGTGAAAACCTGGTAAACAGTCACCTTGATACTACAAAAATATTCAAAAAAAGAAAAAATAGCAAAAAAAGTGAAAAAAGAGAAAAGTACCTTGATGAGCACCTGGTAAAATAGGCATCTTGGTAGCAAAAAGAAGGAACAAGATCTTGCCAAGTGGTGAAAACCTGGCAATCAGGCATCACTTGTGTTTTGTGTTACATCTATCAATGCACTACTGATACTATGCCTTCATAATTTTGCCTGTGCTCATACGCTGACTTCATTTTCCTACATGACTATCTTGTCCTCGCTTGGGATTTGTCTATCTTTACATCTTAGGGATAAGTCATTCTGCACTGGGGGCATCTTTGTTGGCATAGTCAGTTGTAGTTGCTAGGTTTCTCTAGGTTGGTTTACCTCGTAGACACAATGTTTCTTGACACATGCAAAACAATGTCACTTTCCAAAACAAGGGTGTCTTTTCACAATATCTGACACGACATTTACATTCACAACATTCCTACAAGCCTATACAGGATTGCAAATAGGCATGGATTATCCTATCAAGGCACAGACATGGAACATCATATTGCTTATATTCTCATTTTCTAATTGATGAATCTCTACTATGTTTGACATATGAATGAACAAGTACTATCTTAACTACACAACTTTTTGTTGGTTTGATTATGATTCTTTTTATGTCTTGATGATGTTTTTAACTAGGGGCATCTAAGTAATTATAAATTTTATCTGATTGATTCTCAATTGATGATTTGTTATGTCTTCTTAGTTACTCAATGACGTCTACGCAAAGACAAACAGTCGCAAGGATAGGGGGCATAATGTTTTCTTGATTTTCTGTGTATGGTGATTGTTTCAAATGATCCTATAAAATTCACCTAACTTGGATGTTTATGGTAAGAGCTGCCACTATGGGTGGATAGCCGCATATATCTCGATCTTTGTTATGTGTAAACTAAGGTAAGTTTGACACAATTTCCTTGTCTATTTTCTGATCCAGATTCTCACTAAGGTATACGAATCATAATGTACCCAAGGATATGAATTTTTAAGATCATTGCGGGTCCAATATCTTACCTTAATCAGAATCTAGTATATTAAAAGGAAAGTGACTATTCTAATATCTTGGCTTTTATGCCTTGATGCCTAAGTCTATTTCTGACATTTCAATAAAATATAGTATTCATATTATCATAATATTAGTGGGTATTAGTGATGGTTGTACTATCAGATGGTATCCATTCCAAAACCGCCCAATAATGATAAAAATGTTGCAAAATTTGCTAAATCAGTGACAAGTCCTAAGAGTCTTCATATAGCTGCATTTAGAGATTGCATGATGCATTTACCAACAAAAATAACAGCATAAGGAATTTTAAACTCCAAAATGGCTTTTATCTTCTTCTAAAACATCAAGTTAATTACATCATTTATATTACTGATATCAAATATCGTTGCACATCCATATCATACATTTTTCATTTATTAAAAAGAAGAAACTAGAATATACAAAAAATAATAAAGCATCCATGTATTGCATTTTTACATTTTCATCCTAAAGTGCATCCATACATCTATTTGGCATACTGAAAAATCAAAAACATACATTTGCATTTTCACATAGGTATCATTTATATGACATATTTATATCAATAAAAACTCATCCCATCCAACTCATAAAATGATGTTATACTCTGCAAAATTAAACTCATCACGAGACCAAGATATCATCACATGTGCAAAAAGTTACATTTACCACATCTATGTAAGCAAAGAGAACTCATGAAACATGTCAGAATCAAGAAATTGCATTAGCTATATATAATAAACATGGTACAAATCAAAGCATAACGAGTATCAGAAAGCATAAAGTATACCAATAAGCATACAGTGTACCAGTGAGCATAAAGTGTATCAGTGAGCATAAAGAGTATCAACATGCCAAAAATGAATTAGATATATGTATGAATGTAATGTACAATAGAGAGGATCTCAACAGGATCTAGATATACATCTATGATCTCAAAATATACAAAATGGTACAATAATATCACTTCTATCTCATCCCTTCTCCCTGGTTAGGAGGAGGAGGAGGTGGTGCAAAAGGCGCTAATGGAAGTGGCATGGCCCCCTCTGATTGCTGGGCCACTCGAGAAAATGTGGGAGCTCTCTGTCCCTCTGGCACTACAGCATGATATAGGGCATAGCAATATGTGGCCCTCTGTCCCTGATGGATTGCTGTGTGGGCCTGTGCATCCCTCTCTACCCTCAACCTCTCCATCTGCTTGTCTCAATCTAAAAGCAATGCATCTGATATGGCCAACCTAGACTCTACTACTGTGGCTCTAGCCTCTAAGGCTATAATATGAGCTCAGAGCTGCTCCCTCTCTTGCTCACATCTCAATAAAGAATCTCCATCTTGGATTGCATCCTGATCCTGTGGCCTCTCTGGTGGCCCCTGTTGTCGCTGCCTCTGCTGGTCTCTAGGCAGGAGTGGACTAGGATCTCTTTGTGGGGCCACAAATCTGAACCTCTGCCGTCTACCCTGCCCACTGCCACTGGCAACACCTATATCTATGACCTCTCCACCACCACCCCTGTCATCTCCATCATGTCTATCATCTGGAGGAGGCCGCCTGCCACCATCTCTTCAACCATTGTGGCCCCCATGTCTACAAGGCACCCTGTCTCTGCCTCCTCTACCCCTGATGGGTTAGTCGTTAGGATCATAATTAAGTGGCTCCTCTATACAAGGAATGATCTCCTCAGCCACAGTGAATCATGGAAAGGGATACTGGAGCATCTCTGTAGCATATCCATCTAAAACACCTGCATCCTCGACATCTGGGCGAGGGTCCCAGTCTACTGCCACCATGTCTCAAATCTCCTAGGATGTAGTCTCATAAGTCAGCTGTACACCCCATAAGGATGCCTCATCTCAGATACGAGCATAAACTGCAACATCCTCTGTACGGCCCTGTAACTGCCCATACTACCTCAGAACTCTGGTGATCAAGAAACGCTCTATGATGTATCTAGTCCAACTAATCAGATATCTACTCTGGCACAAAAATGGAACCTACTAGGCATCAAAAGTCCACACCTCACAGTCTAAATAAGGTCGCTAGATGACCTCTGTCATGTCATCAAATAGGCGATGCCAGTACTCGACCTTTCCCAGATGGGGCTACTATAAGAGGCCTGCATACATATATATGTAGGGCTGCTCAGGTGCCCTCTACCTATCTACTATCAGTCATGTGATAGGGATGTGCTCCCAGGCCCAAATCTAAAGAATGAGTATACCAATAGTCATGGTGCGGGTATGGTGATATACAATCTCATGGAGCTCTCTGTACATGTGTGCTAATATACAACTCCCCCAAGAAAAATGTTGGTGGTGGGTGATCATCTGCTCAACCATGCTCACCCAGCCAACTAGAAATCCATGTTGACTTCTATCCGGCATGAGGATGCCGCCTACCAATCTAGCTAAGTACACAGCTAATCGATCATAGTGATCGACCATATAATCCCATGACAAGTATCTCCTGTCTATGGTATCATCCTGAAAGAATCTGCGCACAGTACCAATCGCCACGCCAGCTCTAGACTCAAAAAAAATCTCATGTCTAACCATCAAAACATGGAGTATCCTCCAGACATCCTCTAGCATCATAGTAATCTCTCCAGTGGGAAGGTGGAAGGTGTTGTGCTTAGAATGTCATCTCTCAGCCAGAGCAGTCAACAACCCATGGTTCACCCTGATCTTGGGTAAACCCATCAAGGACCTCAATCCACATCGAATCACAGTGGTCTGCTCATCATTTGAAAATTAGCTAGGCAATGCAAGAACCCGTGCAGGGTAAGTGCCACAAAATGTGACTACCTCAAACTGGGCCTAATTTTGGACAAAATAATGAAATATCAGCATTCTATCTACAACAAGGGGCAGACTTCTACTCTGCTAAAGTTATTCAAAGTTTTTAGGATGCAAAGTGATCAAAACCTTAAAAAATCTAAGTCTTCTACCAGATGCGAACCTGGAAATATAGGATGCGATTGCATATACGGGATGGGATCCCCAAAAAATGGGATGCGATCCTAAACACGAGGTGTGATCCTAAGCAAACAAGATGTGATCCCCTGATGAATTTCCTAATAAAACAAGGCTAAACCTAAGATATTGGATGCGATCCGGGAAAACTCAGATGTGATGCAGAATTTTAGAAAAACTGGATACGATCCATGAAAAACTGGATGCGAGTCAGGATTGATAGGATGCGATCTGGAATCCTGGATGTGATCCTACATTTAACTAGCTCTAAAACACAAAAAAATGCAAAATTCATAGGGTAGTTTATCAAGCACTTATAGGCGGTGGGTAGTCGGCTGGTCACTGATGTCGACGGCTCATCTCGAAATGGTGCTTCCTCATGGGGACTACCATCTTCGTTGCAGAGCTCTCTGAATTTCTATGGAGGAAAGTGAAAATGAATAGTGAAATGGTAATTTTGGAGGCTTATATGGGTCTTTTGAGACATTTAGGGTTTTCAAAAGTGTTCCTGGACAACTATAGATTCATTTCTATTCTCTTTTTACTCAATCAGGAACCAAATTGAAGGTGCCTACGATGTTTTCAGTAGCATAGTGTCATTTTTGTGACAGTTTTAAAACTTACGACTTTGCTTCATTTGTTCCCGACATTGGTCAATACTGCACATTTTATCATACATCTTGGTCTAAGCATCATTTTATCAGCCTTATCACTTATATTTTCGCGTAATTAACATTGGTAATCATGTGTTTATTTTTAAACACACCTTCTAATCCATTCTCTCTTGCCCACCCGCTTCCTACAAGTGTTATGTTCTTTTCAAACTGAGGAATTTATTTCTTTTCCTTCAATTTCGTTCCCGAGGGGGCATGATCACACTATCATCAATTAATTTTTTTTTCAAAACAACATCAAAATGACTTTGTTATCAAACAAACTAGGGGCATAATAGTTTCTTTGACTAAGTTGGAACTGTTGGATAGAAAGCTTTGGTTCTCGTGAGCTGATATCTTATGTTTCCTCATTTTAGAAGATTTTTAAAGCTCCTGGTAGCTTCATACTAGCTTTTGGATGACAACCAAGTTCAGAATCAGTATTATCATTTTTGGACGACAACCAAGTTTAGAAATGGTATTTTTAAAATATTTTATTGATTGTTGGATGACAACCAAATTCAAAATCAATTCTATCAGTTTGGTTCGATCAAGTGCAAGACTGATCTCATCAACATTTCATTTGACAACCAAGAATGAAATTCTCAATCTTTCTAAAGTCAAAATTGAAAAATTTCTTTGAATCAATGCGCTACTCGCACATCAATTCAAAGAGGGGTAAATGTAACCACCTAAATTTGGTCTGTTCCAACTATGGACCTTATTTTCCCTAAGTATGATCATACCCTCGATTATGTCCAAACGACCCTGTTATTGCTTGGCATAATTCTTCAAATCTATTTAAAATCCTAGGTGATTTTTATCACTGAATTATATTAACTATTATAGCTATACAATTCAAATCAATTCAGACCAATTAAATCAAACCAAAATCAAATATGGTTATAGTATTTTATTATAAAGGAATTAAATAAATCCCTTAATCAATTATCCACTTGCAAAATAACCCATTCCCTTAGCCTATTTAATTTAATTAAAATGGCTATAGTCCCCTAATTATTAAAAAATAGTTTCATTGTTTAAATAATTAACTCCTATATTTCTAAATGAATTAAATAAGTTTAATCCATTTATTAATATTCCCCTAAACCCCAACCTAACCTATCTCAACCACTTCTACCTTGGGTTCTAACCCTTCTCAACCCATTCACCCTTGCTAATCTAATTCTAAGCCTAATCTAGTCCTAACCCACCCCCTAATGTTGTCACATTCCATTAGGGAATAATTAACAACACAACCCACTTGAGAAAGTCCACTTTCTCAAGCTTGACTTCCTTAAGGTCCACTTTCTCAAGCCACTCTCTTACACCCTCCCTTGCTTCTTTAAGGCTTTCAATAATGTCTTATTAATGAAGATGCCTTAAGCCTATGTCTCTCCCATGCCTTATTAATGCCTTGGGCATTAATGGCTCTTACACCTCCATTAATGAGCCCCTTCACTCATTAATTCATCTTGTCCCCCCTCTTTCTCTCATTCTTCTATAAATAGAAGCCATTTTTGAGAGTAAATAAGCCTTCACCTTAGATCAAAAATACATTGTTATGCTGTTGGATTAATCCTAGACTAGTATTTCACTTATTATTTTATGCTTTTTCCATTGTTATTATTCACATGCTTAGAGCTAGAATGCTTGTTTTTCATCTTTTTAGCTTGTTTTTAATTAAAAATCCTTCATGCTAGGTTGTATACGTCATTGGTTGTAGCATATTCTAAGGGCTAATATGTTACCAATCACACTCCTCCTAGTTAGCAGGCAATAGGTCGATATTAGGTGGTTTTACATGCTTGTTTAACCATTTTGAACTAATGAAATGACTTATTGATTGTTTATGTCTTTCTCAACAGGTTCCCAAATACACATGCACACAGTTCAGATATGTTCGTTAAGTGTAAACAATGAAGTGAAAAAGAAAAGATAGAGAAGAGCAAAAAGTGAGAAAGAATAAGTTGAAGATCTATGTGAAGAAACATAAGTTGATTGCAATTCATTGGAACTAATCAAGACAGCAGGTCTACTCAAACAGTTCATTTACCAGATATATTGTATATCTATTGTACTGAAGTTTGTAGCCTTCACCATCTTAGCAGTCAGCTATTGGACAGTGAATCCTCACCCTTAACAAGGTTATCTATAAAAGACTCCTAACAGGGTCCAACCTTTAACCAGGTCTCTGTACTTCTTGCATTGTAAAGATCAACTTCTAACAGGGTTGTAAGATCTTCTAATAGGGATCATTATAAACTAGTACAGTTATTTGTGGGTGCTAATTCCCACCGGGGTTTTTACCTATTTGGTTTCCCTGTAATCAAATTGTTGAGTACTCCATTGTGTTATATGAATGTGCATTTACTTTATATCAAATTACATTAAAGAAAGAGAAAAGAATTAAATTGACTGATAACTGATTCACCCCCTCTCAGTTATCCTTG
The DNA here is from genome assembly GCA_018584345.1 of Thuja plicata. NCBI lineage: Eukaryota > Viridiplantae > Streptophyta > Pinopsida > Cupressales > Cupressaceae > Thuja > Thuja plicata. The sequence goes on from MU223639.1 coordinate 2,573,376, forward strand.
GGACTATTCCAACAATTGGTATCAGAGCCAAGTGCCTTGGAGAGAAAACCTAATAGCTTAAGGTAGATCAAATGGAATACTTCAGGAAAGAGAGTCCTAAGTTTGATGGATAAAACTATCTTGACTAGAAGAACAAAATGATAACACATCTTCAGTGCATTGGATTTGAGATCTATGAGATTGCCACTTAAGAAATTGAAGTTCCAACCTTGAAAGATCTTGCAGCAGATGGATGTACCATGAAACAAAAGGAAGTGTTCACTAATAATTCAATTGCCAAAGAAGTCCTAATCAACGCCCTATCCGACAGTGAATTCTCTTAAATCAAGAAGATAGATAAAGCATAATCTATTTGGAAATACTTAGAAGATATGTTTGAAGGAGACATCCAAGAAAAGAATGCGTGCAGAAAGACATGGAAGAAAAGATACAAAAGTTTAGAGATGTTACCTAAAGAAAACATTAGAGCTTACAATCAGAGGATTAATGAAGCAGTATTAGGTATAAGAAACAATGGTGGAGAAATATCAGAGGAAGATATAATGGATAAATTAACGACCACATTGACAACAGATTATGAAAGAAAGATAAATATCTTAGATGAGACTATGCAATTTTCAAAACAATTCAAGAGGGAGACTTTGATCAGAAAAATATTTGCATTTGAGATATCTAGATTGAAGACAGAACCTAAAAGTGAGACAACCTTCAAAGCCACAGTCCACAACAAGAAATCTATAAGAAGCTCTATTAATAACGAAGAAGTGGATACATAACTAGAAGAAATCATTGCTATGATTGCCAAGAAGGAAAGGAAAGGGAAATAGGAAGGACAACTACCATTCAAATGTTTTTCATGCAAAAAAGTTGGTCACTTTGCATCCAAGTGCCCTACAAGAGTCAAGAAGTTTAGATCAGATTACAAACCTAAGTACACTAAAGAATGTTATCATTTTGAGGATGGTGTAACTGATGATGACTTAGGAGAAGATGAAATTGGATTCATTTCCATTAAAGACATTGAGAAGATGCTTGAAGAAATGGACAAAGAAGATGAAGTAAAAGAATAGGAGTTAGCATTAGTTTCAAAAGTTGACATCAGAACTGACTAGATCATTGACAATAGATGTTCCACATGACAGGAGACAAAGATAGATTTTTACATTTGAACAAGTAAAAAGGTGGCATGATTATATTTGGAGATAAAACTCCCAAACTTATCATAGGCAGAGGTTCTATCACCTTAGATGGAAATAACAAGACAGATGATGTTCTCTATGTTGATGGTTTGCATCATAACTTACTAAGTGTTGAACAGTTGCTTGATAAAGGATATTAGTTGGAATTCAAAAACAACCAGTGCATCATTAACAACAAAGAAGGAGACATGATTGCATCAAGCTCAAAGACCAAAGGTAATGCTTTTCATCTCAACTCAGAAGTAAGTTGTTTTGTTGCAAAAGTAGATGACAGTTGGCTATGGCACAAGAGACTTTGTCATATCAATTTTGACAACATAGTCAAGATAAGTAATGTAAAGGTAGTAAGA
>MU223639.1:2583548-2598501 GCA_018584345.1 Thuja plicata
ATGACTAGATTAACCAAATATACGACCAAATATATGACTAAATAAATGACTAGATTAACCAAATATATGACCAAATAAATGACTAAATAAACTACTAAATTAATGACTAAATTAACCAAATATACAATCAAATATATGACCAAATATATGACTAAATAAATGACTAAATTAATGACTAAATTAATGACTAAATAATTAAATAAATGACTAAATTAATGACCTAATCAATGACCAAATCAATGACCAAATTAATGACTAAATTAATGACCAAATAAACTACCAAATGACCAAATAAATGACTAAATATATGACTAAATCAATGACCAAATAAATGACTAAAATAGTTTAGTCATAAATTTGGTCACGAGATAAATGACTGGCAATAAACTACCAGTGGTCACGTGACCAAATTTGGTCATTTATCTACAATTTTTGGTAGTTTATTTGGTCATATATTGCTATTTTTGTACTAGTGGTATCACTCCTAAGAATTCAAGATACACATCCAAATACCATTCTAAGGAAGATATCATTGGAGATCAAAGCGTAAAAGTTTTGACACGATCTAGAGAAAAAGGTTCCACCACTGATGAAGAGGTATGCTTACTTTCACATATTGAACCCTTAAGTGTTGAAGATGCGTGCAGAGATTTAGATTGGAAAAGTGCCATGCAAGAAGAATTAGATAAAATAATCAAGAATGAAACATGGGAATTGGTCCCTAGACCTCATGACAAGAATGTGATTGGAACTAAGTGGATATTCAGAAACAAAATGAATGAAGAAGGAACAGTGGTAAGGAACAAAGAAAGATTAGTATGTAAAGGATATGCGCATAGAGAAGGAATAGACTGCACTGATACATTTTCCCTTGTGAGCAGACTTGAAGCTATCAAGTTGTTTTTGGCCTATGCAACATTCAAGAACTTTAAGGTATACCAAATGGATGTCAAGTCAGCCTTTTTGAACAATGACTTGAAAGAAGAAGTCTACATAGAGCATCCTGAAGGATTCAAACTTTCAGATAAATTAGACATGGTATGCAGACTAAAGAAAGCACTTTATAGACTTAAACGGGCCCCAAGAGCATGGTATGAGAGACTTGATGGCTACTTAACAAAGATAGGATTCAAAAAAGGAGCAGCAGACTGTAATTTATTCATAAGAGAGACAAATGAAGGTTTACTACTCATTGCTATTTTGTAGATAACATCATCTTTGGAGGTAATGCCAAACTTAGTGCAAAATTTGCCAAATAAATGAAAATTGAATTTGAAATGAGCATGACTGGACCTATCAAATACTTTCTTGAATTGAATGTAAAACAATTAGACAAAGGCATATTCATAAATCAGTCTAAGTATGTGAAGGAGATATTGAAGACTTTCAAGATGGAAGATTGCAAACCTGTAAGCACCCCCATGATAATAGGAAGCAATCTTTCTATAGATGATGATTCCACAGCAGTTGAAAAGACCCTATACAATTCTATGATTGGAAAACTCATATATCATACTCAATCTAGACCTGATATTTCTAATGCAGTTGGCATTGTTGGAAGATTTGCAGCTGAACCCAAGAAAAATCATCTAATGGAAATAAAAAGAATATTTAGATACCTAAAGGGAACTATAGACTATGGTTAATGGTATCCTAACTCAGAGAACATACAACTTCAGGTGTATACAGATGTAGATTAGGCAGGTTTTGTTGATGACAAAAAGAGTACATCAGGAGGAGCAATATTTTTTGGAGATAGATTGGTCACTTAGAAAAGTAAAAAGAAGAATTATATATCTCAGTCAATAGCAGAAGCTGAGTATGTTGCAACAGCATTGAATTGTTCAATAATGGTTTGGATAAAATAGATGATTAAATAAATTGGTATTCAGATTGATTATCCTATTGTCATTCACTGTGATAACACTAGTACTATCAATATGTCAAAGAACCCTATGATGCAAGCAAAGACAAAACACATTGAGGTCAAATACCACTTCCTAAGAGAAAAAGTTGTAGACAAAGAAGTAAATTTTGGTTATGTGAGCATCAAAGAACAACTAGCAGATATTTTTAAAAAACCTCTATCAAAAGATACTTTTGAGTATCTCAGGGAGAAGTTGGGAGCAATTCCCTTTCTTGAGTCTGATTAGAACTTGCAGCAAAAACATCATTCCTTGGTGATTGATGAATGGTTGACTACTCTACTTCTGGAGTAGTACCTATGCTTAATGGTGTTTAACACCCTTTGTTATTGATGTCAAAGGGGGAGTATTAGTAAGGGGGAGCATATACTCTAGGGGAGTATACAGAGCAGCAGCAGTAAAGAGGAACCTTTGATGAGGATATTGAGAATATTGTAAAAAGAAGGAAGACACTTTGAGTTGATGATATCATATGTTGCCATCAATGTCAAAGGGGGATATTGTTGGAGATTTGCCTCTATGCAAATAATTGATTGTATATTTTCCATTGATGACAACATATAAATATAGTAGGTATCATATATGCAATTATCAATATAGATGTTTTGGAGCTATGCGTGTTTATTTAGAGGGTGTATACATGTTCTAGTTTCTATGTTCATTCACGCCATGTCAGATATGCAGTTACAGTTAAGTTATGATTAATCAGTTATGGTAGTTACAGTTTTTGGAGTTTATTTGTTAAGAGCCGATGTAAATAAAATATCTCTTTAGTTGTGCCTATCTTCAGTGTATGCATATTTATATTCATGTTTAGTTATGAGTTAAAGATAATTATCCAAAGGTGCTAAATGTGTTTCAATAGAATCTTGATGTTAGACTTAATTTGGTAAAGCCAACTTTGTGAAGCGTCGCATCCATTCAGTTTGTGTTGTGCAGTCTTAATCTTGATTGTGTGCTTGGTTGAGCTGACAAGGAAGTTGATGAAGTGTTTCCAGATACTGTCATGACCTTATCTTTGGTGAAGATACATATATCAGTTTAGATATGTTCGTTAAGTGTAGAAAATGAAGTGAAAAAGAAAATACAGAGAAGAGCAGAAAGTGAGAAAGAATAAGTTGAAGATCTATGTGAAGAAACAAAAGTTGATTGCAATTCATTAGAACTGATCAAGATAGTAGGTCTACTCAAACAGTTCATTTACCAGATATAGTGCATATCTATTGTACTGAAGGTTGTAGCCTCCACCATCTTAGCAATGAGCTATTGGACAGTGAGTCCTCAACCTTAACAGGGTTATCTGTAAAAGACTCCTAACAGGGTCTGACCTTTAACTAGGTCTCTGTACTTTTTGCATTGTAAAGATCAACTCCTAACAGGGTTGTAAGATCTTCTAACAAGGATCAATATAAACTAGTGTATTTATTCGTGGGTGCTAATTCCCACCAGGGGTTTTACCTATTTGGTTTCCCCGTAATCAAATTGTTGAGTACTCCATTGTGTTATCTAAATGTGTATTTACTTTATATCAAATTACATTAAAGAAAGAGAAAAGAATTAAATTGACTAATAACTGATTCACCCCCCTCTTAGTTATCCTTGGGACTATTCCAACAGATATGCTATTAATTTTAATACACTACAAGGAATAGATGTTGATGGCTTTGAATCTCGAAGATCTCTAGAGTTTAGTTATTGATGATATGCTATCGATATTAATACCGCCTTCAGTTATACTAATACCTAAATATATTACATTCTCTTGTAGACATCAATATCTAATGTTTAGGCATTTTATCAATCAATTCAGGTGTATTTTCTATGATTCTTCATTTTTCATGCATGTCTACCAAGGATTTTCCATCTATTATAGTATCTCTCACAAACATTCTCCCACCATTATACTTTGATGCACGTCCATACCCTATTCAAAAGTTCCTCTTTTGGCCTGGGAAGGTGGACACTGGCAAAGAATTTTCTTGAAATTTTGCACTCATTGCATTCCAAAGGATGACAAATCTTTGTGACATTCTTTCAAATAGTTCATGTGTCTTGTTTGTGCTTACACATTGTACATACATATCTACAAGAGTGTTTTTGACAATAATGGTTGACAAAAATCCAACTTCATTATGCTTTGATGGATATCCATACCCATTCCAAAGCTCCCATTTTATCACAGGTAGGGAGGATGCTAACAAAGGTTTTTGAATCTAGCATTACACCTACCAATTGCATTTTTTTGAAAGTTTTTAAAGCTTTATCCACAAATCTTTATTGTGCATATCTTGTAGTCATTTCAATCTGTGAGACCACATTCCATTTCAGGATACTACCATGATTTTTCTATGATTTTATAGATGCTTATATACTATTTTCAAAGCTTCTAATTTGACACAGGCAGGGAGGATGTTGAAAAAGGTTGTAGAATTTTTCTTTACACCTGCTAACTACATTTTCTTTAAATCTTAAAAGGCTTGTTATTTTTGTGCATATCCAATGTAGATAGATAAATGTTTTCACCTTAATTGTAATTTAATTATCCCATTTAGTCACCTTGGTCTCATGCTATTTACTAACTTTGGCATTCCAATTAATGAATTCTATTATCATTTGTCAGCCAACTTATGATATTTCTATCAGGGTTTAATTGTGTAGTTTTGGAGTCAAATTCATTGCTTCACAATTTTTCATGAGTAGTGGTTCACGATTTTTCATGAGTAGTGGTTCACAAGAACCCATCTCTTATGATAATGAATGGTTACACTTAATGCTTAGCATCTAGGTGAAGCATTGGGAATTCCTGGGAGTTTCAATATTTTATGATCTATGGTTCATAGTGTTTCATGAGTAGTGGTTCTTTTTGGGAGGTTACAATTTTTCTTGAGTTGTGGTTCATAGTGAAAACATTTCTTGAGTTGTGGTTCACAAGAATCCATATCTCATCATAATTAATGGTTATGCTTTATGCTCACTGCATCTAGGTGATGCTCACTAAGGTGAAGCATCAGACCTTATTGAGAGGTCACCTATCCCAATACTCTTCCAATTAAAGTGCACATAAATAAGTTTGAAATGTGTCCAATACATCAGTTACAAAGCCCCTTAGAAGTTCACAAAAAATAAAAAGAGTTCAACTAAACTACGATTGTCCTAAACTGAGACTGTTTGATCAGCAACTCTTTAAACAAAATTTTTAAAACATTGCACACTCTCTGAAATTAATTTGTAAAGGAAGTTCCATATCCATTACAATCTTATTCAATACCCTTTATCATTTGCTACTCTTACTTATACCTGCAAGTGACAAGAAACTTTACTTCTACAGTCACAGTTAATGAAAATTACATAACAGACATTACTAGGGAATCAAATTATTATCATGAGACACAACCTTCCATCCAAAGACTTACACCATTTGAAAGAGAATCCAAAGACATTTTAGATTCCAAAGTTACAAAAAAAATTAACAGTGGACATATGAGGAATGATTTAATTTGTTTCCAAACCCTTAATGGAGAGGGTTTTATGAGAATTTTGAGAAATCTGATTCATACTCCCTCCATATAGCATGGATAATGATCTAACCTCTTCTAGAATGAATTAAACTCATCATTCTTGAGATACCTGCAGGTTTGGGTTCAAGATCAGTCAATATCAATGAGATTCAACCCTTTGATCAGCAAATTAACATGCAAAAATCAGTTTTTTATTAATGTTTTTTCTTTTCAATCACAATCACTCTCAATGTTGGTACATTCTTGACCCAAATAGGCTTTATAGGATCATTAAATGAATTTTCCAAAATTTTGAACCAACCTTTAAATTAGTTGGATGTTTGGGAACAAAATGACAACATTTTGCACAAAATCACAAAGTTGCTCATAGCAACTTTTGAGCAATTTTGAGAACTTTTGCAATTTTCAACCAAATGACCTCATACAACCTAGGAATTCAAAAAAATTCTAAATATGACATAAACCCATGAATTACCTATTTTTTATCACTTTTGACCACCTTTTGTAGTGTTGACCAGTGTTGACCTACTCAGGACCATATTTGCCTAAAGGTGACAAAACAACTCAATGGCCTTACAACTTGAATCCAAATACATAGTATGACCTTGTTTAACCTCAAAAGAAATGAAATTGCCTCATAGTTTTCTTATTACAATTATTTTACCAAAATGGTCATGGTGGCCTCAAAGGGCCCTTGGTGCTCTGCACCAATTTAACCCCTAACTTTCAAATTTACAAATTGATAGGTTTATATCCCAATTCAAGATAATCCAAGGATCATTTTTCATAGACAGTTGAATATGGGTAACCAAAAATAGAATTATCAATATCATAGTGAATTTAATGATGGTCCAAGGTCATCTATAAAATCTTTTGTAGATTAATTATCAATTAAGGGGTAAGAATTTATAACATTCTTTTTCTAGAGCTTATCAAACTTATTTTGTTGGTTTCTTGATGACTTCAAAAATTTAAGGCGTTGAATTTTTTCAACAAACAAGCTTACTATTTTGGCCTTGTGATGGTCTAATGATTTTTTCATAATGAATTTTTCAACAAACAAGTTTACTTTTTTGTAATCTCAAGACCTATTGTAGCTGAGGCAATGTTCTTTAATCGTAAGGAGATTCTAGTATATACTATTTATTGTGATCCTGTAAGTAATATTTGTTTTCAATTCTAATGTATTATTTATTTCATTATTTGATTCTTTCATAAAACAATACTCTCATCAACAACTCAACCCCCTGGCCCTATAAACACTTTGACTCATTGGAAATGTATTAATCAACCCACACTTCAAGGATTGGCTTGTGTCTCATCCATGAATACAAAGTTTTAAAAACGGCCCAAAAGGTTCTCAAAGGAATAATGTTCTGATCAGTGGATAACATTCCATCTAATGTTAAACCTGCAACCTAGTAGACCATCAACTTATGGTTTAACAAACATTTCACACCTTGTCCTTGGTCCATTCCATTACACCATGGAAACTCAAGGAAAAAAAAGTGACCTCTAACTCTTGTATGAACTTTGAAGTGCATCACCTTTCACTATGCTTTTGTTTTGTAAGAACACCATGGATGTATTAAGAAGCACTGCCAAAATTTGACCCTTGATATAGTTGCAAGGCATATACAAATTTCAAACAATGAAACAAACGTGTGACTGTCACTGTCATGATAGTAAGATAGTGGTTTTAAGGTAAAAAAACATAGGAACCTTGTCCAATGGAGAAAGGGGGTATAGGTTCAATGAAGATACATTTCAAACTTCCAATGATTATAAAAAAAAACAAATTATAAGGGATAGTGAAAACTAATTTGATTGTGACTGTCACATACTTAGGACAGTTTTGGTATAGAACCTTGCTGATCGACACTTAAATACTAGATAATATCTCTTACAAATGGTTTGGAATGAATCTTTAGATTATTTACAATATTTATCAATCTCTAATCCTAAAATGAATCTTCACAAATTTCAGTGATTAGCAAGAATCATGCTTTTATAGTCACAGTTTAATGAAAACTAACAATCCATTCCTCCTATGGCATCATGTTATTCTTCACATAATCAACCATTCAATTAGAGAGTGCTTGCATTAGAAAGGTAATTCAAAATACTAATAGAATCTAGAGTTTGAGAATTTTTCAATGGTGTAAAGTAGAGTTATTAACCAATCTCATTGTAAACCCTTGGTATGGAGGGTTTTGGAATAGTTTGGAAATAAATGATTGGATCTCCTTATTACTAGACAACCAATCTTCAAACTCAATCCGAATGGAAGCCAAACCATCATATTTAATGTTCCAATAGGTTTGGAAATATAAAAAAATCACCAAATAAGAGAACCACATTCCTGATCAGTAAAAGACATGAAAATGGCATTGAACACAATATTTTATTAAGAAACTTTCATATAACTCCTCCATAATGATTACCCTCGACCCAAAGAGGGGTTTTATAGACAAATTAGTATTTAAGAAGTATGTCAAAAAAAAGACCCATTATCAAATGCCTTTAAAAGCTTCCACACATCACTTTTTTGCCTCACAAAATCAAATCAATGTTGGGGAGTGAGGAGAAGCTCCACCAGTAGCTTTTGGTGCATCTACAACATCATTGTAGTTAGGTTCCCTTGGCTAACTATCAAATCACTCTAAAAGATTCAATACATCACATTTTTGCCTCACAAATTCTAATCAATGCTGGGGAGTGAGTAGAAGCTCCACCAGTAGCTTTTGGTGCATCTGCAATATCATTGTGGTTAGGTCCCCTTGACAAACATCAAATCCTACTTTAGTAATACTCACCTCCTCCCCGAATTCCATTTTATCAATCTCATGTATGGATTCCAACATCTGATTATTTGTACCATAACCTTTTGCTAGAGTAATCTCCAATTCAAGCTAGTACAACACTACCATACCCTTAATCTGGGAATGGATGGTCATCAAGGGATGAATCTGACAAATTGAGCAATATGACTCATTAGCCTTGAATTTAACACCGGTAAAGCTTGATGATAAGTCAAAATTTAGTTTTCTCATTGCCTTTGATCTAAAAATCATACAGAAGAACTGTAAGCACCTTGCAAAGGTCAACCACAATTTTCTAGAGAAAAACCAAGATTTTTCCTCCCCACTGATGCCACACATGATACAAAAAATCTTAATTGGGAGTAGCCCGACTAACTAAAAGAAAATGAGTATTTCAATTAAAATTGGGAAAACGTTGGAAAAAAAACTGCAAATAAATAAATTTATTTTTGTTCCAAATAAAGGCACAAGATAGAAAACAAAAGAAACTAAGGGTGAACACCATGAATTATGGATTTGTTAAATTAAATGAGGTTTAATTGATAATTACCATTTGGCCCAAAATCACAATATTAAACTAAATTTTCACAATGGATCACCCTGAGCAATAGCATGGCCCCAAAAAAACTCATTACAACCTCCAATGATGGTGTAGATCCCAAAACGTAGAGCACAAGCAAGAACTTATATCTTGTTGGCTAGATATGCACAAATTTCAACTCCAAACATGATGCAATACTAAAAAGATCAATTACTGACATGTAGACCACATAGACATGTTATTTGAACATGCAACATCATTTTGAAATATATATTTCATAGCAATCCAAACAATCCCAACCATTCTGATAATCTTTTTAAATCAAAAAGCGAAGAAACACAGTTATGAAGCACATCACCATAAACATACTTGTGGTACACTTCATCACTTGAAATTTGAAATGAGACACTGTACAAATATTATAAATATTCCCTCCAAGCCACAACACTAGAAATATTAATGCAGAGAAATGCAGAGCATTTTGTCCTAGTAGACACCCAAACTGCCAACGCACTAAATACACTCAAGACATCGGCAACATAACCATTTACCTTGTATTTATTGTGCAACATCCACAACACATACAAAATATGTTCCAAATTGCAAGACCATAACATTGAATGTAGAACATTCTTTTGTGTAGACAACAAAGTTGTTGTCTGCAAATTCATACTTCAACATCTTACAATGACCAAAACACCTTTGTAGTAGCAACGACTCATCCAAGAGAAACGTGAGAGATACTGCAACATTCTATACCATCACAAAAACATCAGCACAATTGTTGTGCTTCTATTACTCATCTCAATATTTCTAATTCTCATCTTAATGCTTGTAATCCTCATCTTAATATGATACCATCATGACACCATCTCTACTAACAACCAACAAATTAAACCACTGGACATGAACCTTCACACCATCTCTCATCTCCATCATTGATCTGCAACACACAATTATCAACACCAATGAGGGTTTACATCCATCCTTACGCTGCATCAACATGGAAACACTTTTGATCAACAACAAAACTAAACATCTCACAGCAATGTCAACATCAACAACCCATAAACAATATCAGCACAACATCTCTTCATGGAATCAATCACAACCATCACAATCTATTGAGTGTAGACATCAAAACCAAGTAGGTGGACATCCACAACAAAGAAGAACTTCATCTATCAAACATATATAGCATCTTCTACATTCTATGACAAATCAACAAGACATCATCATTCTTCTAACGATTACCATAATGTTGGTCCACAATGCTGAGGATAGACACCACAACACAATATTACATCCCACCTTCAAGAATCTATGCTAATGAAAGGTATCACAACACAACTCTTGTTATCTTACCACAACACCATGGTCACAACATCGTTTTCTTCCACAAGAAGATCTCTACAATGTTGAGTGATGACATCAATGTCAAATGACAACACCACAACACATATTGCTAACAATATCCCCATATTCTGAAAACCCTGATACTGAACATATTAGTCACTCCTAAAAATTCTTAAACTCTCTGTGCCATATCTAGTGGGTTCATTTATTATAAAGTGTTTTGATTAAATCTTGTTCTTGTGTGCTAAAATGTTGACACACTTCTATGAATCATTCCATCCAAGGTTTCTCAAGAATGAGGCCTCAAATATCGATCCATAGCTCTCTAGTCATGGAGTGCAAAGGTGTGAAATGGAGGCCCTTAGATTGACCTAGTTAGTGCCTATGCAAGTACACCATGAAATGAGAGATTCAAATGCATAAAAATAAGATCTACTCTATATGATTGCAATGCATAAAAGGAAATTAATCTAAATGATAACAATGCATGGATAAATCTATGAAAGGAAATACAAATGCAAGATTAATCTATGAAAATAAACATGAATCTAATCTACAGGAGGAGCCATGAATGCAAGAAGAAGACAAGAAGATAGAAAAGTTGCAATATCCAAGCTTAAGTGGTCAAATCCTCCTCCAAAATTGCTCTCCAAACTTGCAGCATAACAATACTATAAAAACCTAATATATGAATGATTGATGATTGATTATTATCAAATGAGAAGGAGAGGTTTCCTTATAAAGAAAAGTGAACGGTTGAGATTAAGAAGAAAAAACCCACCACTTAGGAAGATGTGATGAAAAAGGGATTTTTATTTAATTTTCAATTAATTTACTTCCTTTTTCATCAATTAAAGTGCTTTAAGTGGGGATTTTTATTTATTTAATTAAAAGAGGGGTTTTCTTTTAAATAAATAAATTAGAAGAATTTTATTTAATTAAATGGGGGAAATTGAATTTAATTAAATAAGAGAAATTTTATTTAATTAAAAGGGAGAAAATTACTTTAATTAAATACGATATATTTTACTCAATTAAAAGGGAGATTAAATCTTTTAATTAAATAAGATAAATTTTATTTAATTAAAAAGAAAATTAAATCTTTTAATTGGATAAAATAATCAAACCTTAAGAAATATTGAAATAATTGAATTAATTACAAATTGATCAAGGAAATTTATTTGAATTGAAAATATTGCAAAGCATTGATTCAGGAATTTGATAAAATGATAAAATAATAAAATGGGGCCCAAAGTCTAGGCGACCATTTTAGGGTGCATACATTTGCCCCTCTTTGACAAATGTGTGGTCGACTCGGGAACACATGTAGTCAAAGAATGCAGTTGAAGTGTGAGGTCGACTTGGGATCACAAAATAACCCAGACGTGTGGTTGATTCGGGAACACATCAGGACAAAAATAAGCACAATTGAAAAAGATAAAGTCAACACCGAAATAAGTAATTGACATGTCAGAGATAAGAATCTCAAGCAAGATTGATATAATTGATAAATCTAAATCAAAGATTGAAGTTTGATAGGTACTACCCCTCGTGATCGAAATCGAAATGAGATAGAGGAGAAACAACAAATTGATAATTTTGATCAAATTGAACTAAAGATAAGGTTCTTGATGTAAGATGAAATATATAAAGATCATAGAACAAAGGTAGATCATCAAGAATGAAATATTATGCCCCAAGGTTGAATTAGAAGAGAAGAAGAAGAAGAAGAAGAAGAAGAAGAAGAAGAAGAAGAAGAAGTGGGGTGAAAGCGAATAAAAGATAGAAGTTTGGAAGAGGTGGAAAGAAACGGAGAGAAGAAAGAGAATTTGCCTTAAGGAAAAGAATTCCCCAAAATCAATCAACTGTTTAAGATAGAAAATTTCGATTGAGATCACGAAAGAAGATAAGAAAATGAAGATCAGAATGTGATCATAGTTGATTAAAAGTCCACAAAAAAGATGAAGGAAACCCTCAAACTCATAATGCAGCCTAAAAATTCAAATTAACATGAAGTCTAACAATGCAAGCTAATGTGTACTTGTAATAGAGAAACAAAAATAGGATCTTGTGTTCATCATTCATAAGAGAATGCAAAGGAACTTATTTTTATCACTGGGCCATTATTAACGGACATCAGAAAATCACACAATCATCACTAGTCACAAGTGCAACTATGAGGATATGAATGTGATTTATATCAGAAACATCACACAACTATCACTAGTCACGAGCGCAACTATGAAGATATGAATGTGATGTATATCGGATTTGAAATGTGGAAAGATTCTAACATAAGTATCAAAGACATAAAGGTCAAGATGTCTATGATGTTAGCTTACCCAATTTAATATAGAAAAACCACGCTCACATCAAGGCATAGAGGCCAGGATGACCAGCAGAACAGTTGTGCAAAAATAGTTAAGCATACTATATGAAGCAAATAAAAACATGCCCCATGCCCCAAGTCCTCTAGCTATGCATCACAGAGAGACTTATCAGACAAGGACACTCAACGAAAATCAATAACAGTCAGCACACAAAAAAAAATCATGACATAGCTCAAGCATTTAAGTCTTGCATTTAAAAATTTAAGTGTGTTAACTGATAGTGAGTTCTGAGGATAAGGATTCAATGCTTGTAAGCAGGTAAGACCACATGACAAAAATGGGTAAGACCAAACTGATAAGTGTTGAAAAACACTCGATGTCAAGGGTTGTATTGAAAAATATAGTTTAGGTGGTGTTGAAAAACACCATTTGTGAGATGTCCTAAAGACGAACGCATCCAAGAGACCAAAGCTAACACAGTTATGCCCCCTAGACAAAGACAAAGACCAATTCCAAACCAAGGCAATAAGGAAAAGGCATGATGGAGAAAGGTTAAGTGTCGCAGACATGCGCTAAGAAACAAGGGTGCAAAGGCCTCAAGTAGCGCCCGTTTCCAGGTTTTCACCACTTGAATTTTATTACATATTTTTTCTCTTTCATTTTTTCATTTTTTTCTTCTGTTTTTCTTTTTTTCAGGACTTTTTATAATTTTTTTGAATTTTTGTTACCAAGGTGCCTGTTTCCAGGTTTTCACCGAGGCACTATTTCTATTTTTTTGAATTTTTTGAATTTTTAAATTTTTTTGTATTTTTGGAATATATAATTTTTTGGAGATACATCAAAGCGCCTATTGCTAGGTTTTCACTAAGATGATCATTTTTTTAGAATATTTTCTGATTTTTAGAATTTTTGACAATATATCATTTTTTGGATATTTTCAGGATCAATAAATATGTACAAAAGGATGCCCCCAGACAGAATGGGCATCAAACTCCCCAGCAAGAT
Source organism: Thuja plicata (assembly GCA_018584345.1). Classification (NCBI taxonomy): domain Eukaryota; kingdom Viridiplantae; phylum Streptophyta; class Pinopsida; order Cupressales; family Cupressaceae; genus Thuja; species Thuja plicata. The sequence goes on from MU223639.1 coordinate 2,597,046, forward strand.
CACATTGTGCAATCCCAATATTTATCAAGGTGGAGGATAGGAGGGATTAGCAAGTTGGTGGAAGAGATGGAAGACAAGAGAATGCAGGAGAATGAAGGGAAGAAATCCTCAAAGGTAAACTCCTCAAGAGTACCCAAGCTAGGGAAAAAAACATCATGTAAAGCACATTTGGACAAGAATGAAAGGCTAGCATAGGATAAGTCACAAAAGTGTAATGCAATAGCGGGAAAGGATGCAATCCAAAGGAGTAGACATGTCAAGAGGTTTCATAGCACCATGTTTTACTTTTCTTTTTTTCAGATCAAGACCAAAGGGGAAAATGATAGTGATAGGAGAAAATGAATGGAGGAAGATAGAGATGAAGGCTAAACATGAAAGGAATGAAAGAAAGATCATCGTAAGATAGCTCACAAGATAGCCCAAATGTTCGTGTATAGATCAACATTGTCAAGATCAAAGAGAGAATACAGAATGGATGAAAGATGTAGAAGAACTACGCATGATGCTTGATTTCTAGGTTTTCATCATGGTACTTATCCAAGGTGCCACAACGGAGTGGTTTTCACCATAGGATGAAATTATTTCTCTTTAATTTTTCATTTTTTGATATTTTTTTGATATTTTTTTTTAATTTTTTAATTTTTTAATTTTTTGGAAGAAGGCAAGATTTTTAAATAATGCTCCTTGAAAGGATAAACCATGATATGCCAAGGATTCAAAATGATATGCTCAAAAATGTTGATAGGGAAAGGAAGATGAAAGAGAAAAATGGAGGATAAGGTTTTATGCCAAGCGAGTGAGGTTGAAAGATAGGAGGAATAGACAAATGAGGAAAAAGGATATAAGGTAGAAGGATAGTGAGTGGAAAGATTGTGAAAGGGTAGATAGAAAGGAAGGCAAGATCAACATCAACACACACCTTGAAGGGTGGCAAGAGGATGAGGAAATGTGAATGAAGGAATACGTGAAGGAATATGGTGAATGGATAATGAAGGTTGTGGTTTAGGCGCATGGAATGAAAGAATGCTTTTGGAAGAAGATGAAGTGGAAGCCTTTGGAAGCTTGAATGTCAACTTCACTTGCTTTTCAATATGAGACTCTTTCAAGAGAGCCTTTGGAATCCATATAGTCGTAGGCTTTTCATTTTTTTTTGATGATTTAGAGAGAATATCTTGAATGATGGATTTTGGAACCCATACTTGTCTTGTAGTTTTCTACTTAGATATCTCTTTTGACTTTATGCCCCCATGTCGATTATAGGAGACATGGTGATCTTCTTTTTTAGATGGATTCTTGTATTGCTTCTTTTTCTTGTATTGAATATTCAATTTTCTTCCAAAAGACTTGGGACTTGTGGAGGAAGAAGAGGAATATGACTGGTTTAGATGGGTGGATGGATGAAAAGGATTCAAGGGTATGCATCTATGTTGATCTTGAGGAAAGATAGGAGATGGAG
>MU223639.1:2606316-2620729 GCA_018584345.1 Thuja plicata
GAAGACTATCTAGAGGAAAAGGAAAATTCAAAGGTAAACTTCCTATCATTTGTTTTTCATGTAACAAAGTTGGTCATATTGCTGCTAGATGTCCTAATAAGAATGACAAAGATGAAAGAAGGGACAACAAGTACAAAGACAAAAGGATGACAGAGACTTCAGAAAGTATAAGGATTACAAAGACAAAGGTAAGACATCTTTCTATATAGCTGAAGAAGCTTCTGACAGTGGAACTGATAATTCTGATGAAAATGATATAGAAGTTATGTATGTTGCTATGAAAGATGATTGTGATGATGCTGAGAAAATTGCACTAATTTCTTATATTATTAAAGGTGACCCTTGGATTATTGATGGTGGTTGTTCACATCACATGACTAGTGACAAGGATAAATTTGAAACCTTAGATCAGTGCAATGGCGGTTATGTTAAATTTGGTAATGATGCACCATGTCTTGTTAAAGGGAAAGGATCAATTAACTTGACTGACAAGATCAGATGTGATAATGTATATTGGGTTTATGATCTTAACTATAATTTATTGAGTGTTGCATAGCTGAATACTTCTGGTTACAGATTTGAATTCCATCACAAGAAGGCAAAGATCTATGATGCCACTGGAGAGCTAGTTGGAAGTGGAGAGAAAACAAAAGGTAACTTGTTCTATCTAGACTTAGTTGATGAGACATGCTTGTTTGCACAATATAATGATGTTTGGTTATGGCATAAAAGGTTGTGTCATGTAAAATTCGATAACTTGGTAATCATAAGCAAATTGAAAAAGGTTAGAGGGCTGCCTAAGTTAAAGAAACCTGAAAAATGCAATGTGTAAGCAATGTCAATTGGGAAAAATGACTAAATCTAGTTTCAAAAGCAAGACTCATATTTCTGAGAAAATTCTGGAATTGGTTCATACTAACCTTTGTGGTCCCATTGGTGAGAAAAGTTACTGTGGAGATAGATGTTTTATTCTATTTGTTGATGATTACTCTAGAATGATGACTTTTATGTTTCTTAAGGAGAAATCTGATGCATTCCAGTTATTTAAGTGGTACTTGGCAAAAGTTGAAAAGGATACAAGAAAAAGTTTGAAATGTTTGAGATCTGACCGAGGAGGAAAGTTTATTTATAATGAGTTTAACATGTTTTGCAATGACCGAGGTATAAAAAGATAAATGTCCGCACCTAGGACACCACCACAGAATGGTATTGTGAAAGAAGAAATAGATCTATCATGGACTGTGCCAGAACACTAATGATGGAAAACAATGTTGCATAGAAATATTAGAGAGAAGCTATAAGTATAATAGTCTATACCCTAAAAAGAGTACAAGTCAAGAAAGGTACTAATGCTACACCTTATGAGTGGATATGCACCTAATGTAAGATATTTTAAAGTTTTTGGAAGCAAATGTTTTATAATGAAGGATAGCAGAAATGGAAAACTTGATGCTAAAGGTGAGGAAGGCATATTTCTTGGATATTCAACTAAAAGTAAAGCATATAAGTGTTTGAATTCTAACACTAACAAAATTGTAGAAAGTACAAATGTTATAATTGATGAATATGCAAAAAGAAATGAAGCAGAAAGCACACATGAACCTAAAATTTACAAATCATTTGTCTATTTGGATGAGGAAGATTCTAATGTATTACCTGAACCTGAGAATGAGGTTGCCGAGGAACAGCTAACACCTTTCGAGTCACAGAACGAGGTTGACGGACAACAAGAGGTAATTTTTGAGCTATCTGATAGAGATTTTGAGACACAAAATCAACCTGAATTGAACAAGAACAATGATTCTGAACCAAATCAAGAACCTAGTCTAGCAAAGTATGTAAGAAGGCACCACAAACCTGATCAAATCATAGGATCAAAGGATTTTGCAGTTATGACAAGAAGTAAGCTGAGAGATGGTACATGCTTATTATGTGATTTTGAGGCTAAAATAGTAAAAGATGCCTTAGAAAATGAAGACTGGATACAAGCCATGAATGAAGAGATTCAACAGATTGAAAAAAATAAGAATTGGACACTTGTACCTAGGCTAAATGGCTAAAATTTAATTGGTATTAAGTGGGTATTCATAAATAAACTTAATGAACATGGAGAAGTAACAAGGAATAAAGCTAGACTGGTATGCAAGGGTTATGCACAAGAGGAAGGAATTGATTATGGAGAAACATTCACCCCAGTTGCAAGATTGAAAGGAGTCAGAACCTTACTTGCATATGCAGCCTACAAAGGTTTTAAAGTTTATTAGGTGAATGTAAAGTCAACATTTATAAATGGAATATTAGAAGAAGAAGTCTACATTGAACAAGCTGATGGATTTGTTGAACCAAGCAAGAGGAGCATGGTTTGCAGATTACACAAGGCACTATATGGACTAAAGCAAGCACCAAGAGCATGGTATGAGAGATTGCACAATTACTTGATAAAGATTGGATTTGCAAGAACCAATGACAATAGCAATATGTATTTGGAGACAAAACAAAATAAAGGTACTTTATTAGCTGAATTTTTTGTTGATGACATTATATTTGGTGGACAAGATGTGTTATGCCAAACATTTGCAAAAGAGATGCAAACTGAATTTGAGATGTCTATGTTTGGTGAAATCAAATTATTTTTTGGCTTGCAAATATATCAAATGAAGAATGGTATCTATATTACTCAATCAAAATATGTCAAGGAGATACTAAAATTTTTTGGAATGGAAGAATCAAAACCAGTGAGTACACCCATGGCTACTGGACAGAAGTTAACAAAAAATGATGATACAAAAGAAGTGAATCAAACCCTTTACAAGTCAATGATTGGAAAGTTGTAATATGTTGTACACATAAGACTTGATATTTCTCTGGCTGTTAGAATTATTGCAAGATTTTCTGTCAATCCCAAGGAAACTCATATGATGGTAGTAAAAATAATTCTGAGATATTTGAAAGGAACAGATGAATATGGTCTGTATTACAAAAAGAATGATAAGTTTGAGCTCAAAGTTTACACTGACTCTGATTGGGATGGAAATGTGGATGACAAGAAAAGCACCATAGGTGGCGCATTTCTTCTAGGAAAGAGATTGATTTCATGGACAAGCAAGAAATAGAATTGCACCTCACAATCTACAGCTAAAGCCGAGTATGTGGCAACAGTAGTTAACTTCTCTAATATTGTGTGGTTGAAGGTACTACTGAAAGGTATGAAAGAAGTGATCATAGAACCAGTTGTTATATATTGTGATAACATGAATGCTATCAATATTTCTAAGAACCCTGTAATGCACTCTAAGACAAAGCATATAGCTATCAAGTATCATTACTTTAGGGAGCTAGTTCAAAACAAGGAAGTGAGACTGGAATATGTGAATACTAAGGAATAGCTAGCAGACATATTTACAAAAGCACTACCCAAGGATGCTCATGAGTATCTGCGAGGTAAATTAGGGGTGATTCCCCTAACCAAGGCTAATTAGTTTAGAATGGAATTGTTGCATCAAATGTTTTATTCAGAATATTTGACACATTGATGCACAGGAAGTCACACTTTAGGATACTGCCTAAAGCTATGAAAGAAACACAAGGACAGAAAAGAGGATCAGTCATAAGCAAGATGATACTGAGTTAGAATAGAAAAATTTGCATGATAAAGATGTCAACATCTTTGGCATTGTTGTTAGAGAGGGAGATTTTACTGAAAGAGGGAGAATTTACTATACTTAGAGAAAAAGGGAGAATTTACTGAAAGAGAGAGTTTATAGTTGAACAGAAATAGAAAGATTTTAGTGTGATTATAGACACAGAGGGAGAAATGCTTTACAAGATGAGGATCATAATGAAGCTAAAGACATTAATGATGATTTTTTCATATCAAGGAACATAGATAGACTTTTTGGATTGTATGGTAACTATGTTTACAAAATTATTTAATGTAAACAATTGTTGTTTTGTCATTGATGTCAAACCTTAACTGGTGAGACTATTGCTATCTGTTTGAGTACCATGTTTATTGATTGTTGAAGAATATTTGAAGGCAATGATAACAAGAAGACCGAGTGAAATGGTTGAGTTATGAGAAATTAGAAGGGTACTTGATTAGTTGGCACATTGGCAAAGTAATGTGTTATTTATCTATTACACTTAGTCAAGATGTCAGTTTACCGAGAATAGTATATGCCGAGTGAAGTTTGTGTCGACCGAGTACTAGTGTATATCGAGCACAATTTCTTTGTGTTGACCAAGTGCTAGTAAATTTCTGAGGAAAATAGTGATGACCGAGTGGAAGAACATAGTATTGGCCGAGCAGCAGTATTTTGGTAATTGTTGAGAATAGAGATCTTTGGCCAACATAATTGAATTTATTGGGATATGTAAAGTTAATTAAGGATAAGCACGATTGGTCCACACTATTTAAATGCACGGGTAACTGTAATTAATGCATGGATCCAAGATTTAATTAATGATTAATTTGGAGAAGTAAATTAAATGTAATGATGGAAAGATCTATTGGATCTGACCTAACCTAAGATCTATGATCTTGATTAAGTGGCAAAGATTTATTCTACCTAGATGAAGAGGTATAAGACAACCTTGAGGGGTTATTCAAGATGTATGTATGTGAAAAGTGTATGCAAGAGGATTGCATGGTTAATTGATTGATTGGCATGATATAGCAAAGAAGGCTGAATAGAGAAGCAGAGAGTTGCCGAAGTGACCGCTTGATGGATTTCTAAGAAGATCTGAAGATTGAAATGAGAATGGAGGCCATTCATTGAATTAGCATAAGAGATGAATTGGATCTGGATTTGCAAAGTAAGTTGTATGTATCAGATCACACCTGTTGATTAATCTCTAACCATTGTATCAGTCAAAATCCTTTAACCAGGTTTACCTAATAGTCATTGTATAAATCCTTTGAGCAAGGTGACATTTAGGTGGAATGTTCTAAGACCTCTAACAAGGACACTCCTAATAGGGTGAAAATCCTTTAACCAAGTCACATTTAGCAATGTGTTTTGTAACCTTTAACAGGGTTGGCTCCTAGCAAAGCTCACTTCAGAAGAGTGAAAACTTGGTAGCATGTTACTGGTGGTTTTTCCCAATTTGGGTTTTCCATGTTAAATACTGGTGTCAACTTGTGTGAATGTTTATGTTGTGTTTTACTGTTAAGTTTCTACAAGTTGATAACATTTCAACAGTAAACTGCATATTTATGTTGTTGACTTATGCTATTGCTGCCAAGCAGATCTAATTTGTTTAAAGTGATATAAAGTTTCAATTGGTACATCTAGACCTGAGGGTAATTGATTCACCCCCCCTCAGTTATTCTAAATTCATTCTAATAGCTAATATCATTTTATATTTAAATTAGAACAATGAAAGGATGATGATCATGTAAGATTAGTGTATTTGTTATTGGACCTATTCACTGATTCCCTAGACTCCTTGGAGTTGGGTCCAACTAATTGGGTGAATTAATGGAGTAGTATCTTAATTAATGTTGTAAACAAAAAAAATAGCGGTCTATTTATCCAGACTTTACATTGTTATCAAAGAATTTACTGTACTTTCTTTTATTTCTTATTTTTTTCAATGAAATAATTTTAGTGTTCTATTTTTTCTTTGGCATGGTTTCTTTTTCATTATTGAGAGCTTTGTTATGGTTAAATGATTTTTTTTTCTATGAATTTCTTAATGTTGCGATGTTTAGTAGACATTATGATTTTCATTATTTGATGTAGCTATTATAATACATTTTTAAAATTAGAATTTTTTTCTCAGCTAATCAAATGTCTTACTTTAGGCATTGTATTTTGTAGGAACTCTTGACAAGACATAAGTCTATGGTAGCTGACTTTCTAAATAATAATTATGACTGGGTATGTTTACTTCATTTAGCTCTCTTCAACATTTGTATTTTGTAGGAACTCTTGACAAGACATAAGTCTATGGTAGCTGACTTTCTAAATAACAATTATGACTGGGTATGTTTACTTCATTTACCTCTCTTGAACATTTGTATGTATGTAGTTTGAATTGGTTGTTTGTTCTTTACAGTAAATAGGTTGTGTTTTCAATACAATTGGTATGTTAAGTTTCTGGAATAATCTACATGTACTATTTATATTCCAATGTTTTAAGCCTTGCTAACAGATTCACAAACATAGAATGACCTTAGAAACCAAACTTAAGTTGGATGTGTGTCTGTGTAGACCATGGCAAGAGTTTTAACATAGAAAACTTAGTTATCAGAGGCATCCTAGGGCCCTCTACATCTGATGTGGATGCACATCGAGTGCAGATGCACGCACCGGTGCACTTGGATGTGTATTGGTGGAACAAATACATGGTTCCAGACCTTTCTAGTGGACTGGTGGTCATTGGAAATTTTCCTGTAAAATATGGTGTATATTTGAACTAGCAATTGGCATTTAATATTTATCTTTGGAATTTGGCATTGATCAATGATGAAGTATCATATTATCAAATGATTTAGTTTTACAATTATGTATATTTCTTTATTTGTTTTGTACACACATACACACATACCCAAATGCATACAACTCCCCCCCCCCCCANCCCCCCCCCCCCCCACAAAAAAAAAAAAACCATGCATCCACATACTGGGTTCTTGTACCTGCATCCGAACTAGTAACTTAGATAAAAATAAAAGGGAGCAAGATAATATGATGTAACTTCTAGGTCATACTAATATAGACACCATTTTGGAATTTTTGAAGGATTCCTTATCATTTTCCATAGTTGTAGAACCATTCACACATCTCTAAGGCTTCCTTTAAGTAAAGCCTTGCAACTATCTTGCACAAACATCATAAATTACTCAAACATTTAAGGAGATAAGTAAAAAAATAGGTTGTTAAATTAAATCCTTTTAGTAAACATAGACTAATCTGATTAATTTATCTCTCATAAGAATTGATTTTTACTCACACATTATTACAATGTACTAATGTCATGTGTAAAGGACAAGCCACTCTTAACATAATTGATCATGTTCTGAGATTTATTGCATTTGCAACTCTTTTGTGTAGGAACTGGGAGTATTCATAGTGGTTTCCATAGGCTGTTGTTAGTTAATTCTTTGTAGCAATCACCCATAGACTAAGCCACTTTATTTGTTCTCTTCAACCAGAATTGATTTGGGCTTACATAAATTTACATTTCAATATTATATGTTTGAACTTGAAAGGATTTGAAGATCATTGTCAAACTATCAATGTTGATGTTCCTTTATAGCTAAAGATGGTAGTGAGTGAGTAGAAGAGGGTGAATCTTGAATCCTCTATTGTTAAGGGTGTGTCTATTGGATATAGTGAGTCCATGGCTTGCATATTTTATGTTCTTTTACAATAAAGGATATTAGTGAGCCAAGACATGAACTTTGATGAGGATGATTGGTCCTCTAGTTGCAAGATCCTACTATTGAGTGATTGTTGTGCCAAGTGTTGATCTATAGAGTACAACCATGCTCGATGCATGTTGATCATGTTCATGTGTAGGAGAATATAGCTCATTTATTTATAGTATAGCTAAGAAGCCTTAATCCCACACTTACCTCAATGCTTATTATTAGGCTTAATCAATTCTCTAACCTATACCAATGTTGAACATTCTTTAGTGTCAAACTGGACAGTCAGTTACACCTTTCGACAATAATCATTATGACCCTAATTTGGAATCACAACCCTTCAAAAAACCCTTGTTCATTCTCTAACCTCTCTAATATTCTTCTCACATCTCTCTTAACACTCATAACCCTTCACAATCACTAGTGTGGGAAAAGTCTTTCTCAACTACCCCTATCATTGTTTTTTCCCAGTCTGAGATAGTTTCTCAATCCATTCATGGATCCATTCCTTGTGAAAATTGGTGCATGGCCTCATGCAAGTTCAAATACATAAAATAAATTCCCTCTCCCATCATCCTACCAAAATAGAGAGCTGGGTGAACGTAAAATAGAGAGACTCTACATTTTACAGTCCCACTGGTTACCCTAAATTGGGATTTGACAACCTACAACAAAGCTAGGATATCTCCCTCATTATATAATTAGGTATCAAGTTAATCAAGTATCTTCTTTGTTCTAGCCATCAAACGTTTCTAGTGGGTTTATACCTATTTTAAAAATTATGCTAGTCAACTAAGATCGAGAACTTAAGAAAGAGCTTATGGCTGAACATTAATCAAATAATTACCATTAAATGACTAAAATCAAGAGACATGAATTGGTATGGGAGTCAACTATTGTTTTACTATTAAATTATCTTGGGATTACTATATGATGGACTGTTTTATTAATGCATAATCTTTTAGTTCCCTAGTTTTTTTAATTGTTAGCATTTCAATATGTTACCAGATACAATTTAGAGTTGAGATGATGTATGTTAGTCCCTTCAACAAATCCTGACCTATAAATTCCTATATGCCCACAATACTTCATCCTTATGATATATTTTTTATTTTTTTGGCCACAGTAATCTCTCCTATAAATACCATTTGTTGGACTGTTAAACAAAACTGTAACAATGGCTCCAACTGTAACAAGCATGGAGTAAACATTAATAATATCATAAAATCTCTAAAACTGTAAGTTTGATATCTCTATTTCATAGATCCATCATTTCAAAATATTGAAGCATCAAATACTTGACAATTCGGTCTTTGAATTAGTTTATTTGGTTAAGAATCGAAGAAGATATTTGTGTTTGAAGGTTTACTGGTAAAACCCTTAACTAGGTTAATCTGAGAGCCTCTAAAATGTGATTTTATAGATCACATGTAATCCCACCTTATTCATGGCTAGGAGGATGAGGTTGGATGTTTATAATAAATTCTTGGTGTTGCAGAGCACCATACAGTGAAAATCACGCGTTGTTGGTCATTGGAAGATGACTGTGATATGTTATTGAGGGGTTTGACAAAGATTGAAGTTTATCAAGGATTTTACCAATTGAGATATGGTCATGAAGGACATGTGAGTGATGATTTAAGGAGTGTTTTATGTGTGCAAAGTCTCTAAGGTGACAAAGAATCCAAATGGGAGGGTTGAATCAAAGAAAGTTGTGGGATTGGTCAAACAGTCACAGTAGGACAATAAGGTAACATTAGTTGTTTCAATTGATGAATGTTGATGCATAGTGAGTCAAGGATAGGAGTGGGTGTGGGAAGAGCCTTATAGTTTGTTTAAAGTTTCTCACATGGTAGGAAGAAGGGGAAACATATTATAGGGTTATTTAACATGACTGTTATAATGAATGGGATGAGTAATTGTCACGAGTAATGCTGATAGGAATGACAGTGGGATATTGTCTTGGGGTTTGAGACACAAGTGGAGTGAGGGTTGAGAGTGGGGAGTCTTTAATGGTAAAGAACAATAAGGGTTTCTATGTTATAAGTTATTTGGATCCTAAGTCAAGTTCTGACCCAAGAAAGGGTCGAGGTGTCCATAGGGGTTGGGATTGGACAATCTAAATAGGGAATGCTGACATGATCAGTTTATGATCAAGAATGGGGATGGTGTTAATTTGTAGAGGGATGGTGGATCTATGTGAAGGAGAATACCATAAATAGGTCTTATCATACAAGGATTTTGGGTTAGGGTCCCTTTTGATGAAGATTTTTGAGTGTTGTTACTAAACAAATCAGGAGCATACAAGTTCCCTTGTGAGTTTGGTCGGCTACCCCCTCTACACCACAAAACATGGAAACTCACAAGGATTTCACATGCCTTGACTATGCTTCGACATTTTACATACATTTCTACCATATCATTTCCAAATATCTGACAAAAATGTCTCTTCCATTATTCTCTAATGAATGTCCATACCCTATTCTAAAACTCCCATTTTAGCACAGGTAGAGTGGATGCTGGTAAATTTTGTGGAATTTGGCTTTACACCTGCCAATTGCATTTTATTGAAAGTTTCTAAATACTTTTCAAAAATTCCATTTTTTCCATACCTTACAATCAGTGTCATGGTCCTTAGAATATATCAACAGCAAGTGTACTCCTAATGTTGCACAATACTCTCAACTACTGCTATGGTTCACTCTATGTTTGCACAACAAGCTACAGTCACCTCCAAACTCATATGATTCAGTTCTGATGTGTTCTATCACTGCTACAATGCCTTCACTAGGTATGTAGACCCGTATGGAAATCTCCAATCATGTACAACACCCCAGTTGGATGTCAATATGGTATGGCACTTCAGTAAGCACTTTTGGACCTGTACAGCAGTTTGGGCTTCACTGAGATTGCTAAAAATTCACTTGCATAGTAGAATAGTCTCAACGTCTCCTATTCCAACCCTCAGATAGTCACAACAATATCCCACAAGTTTCTAGACACCAATCAGAAAGGTGAAAGATCACGAGCTCTTCCTTTCCCATTTACACATGAGATTTATGTTTATCATGTCATCTCTTTCCTCACACATCACCTATTATCATCATAATCAGTCATTAATCATTAAATTATAGGACTAAATAAAATTGAAAAAATCATAATAAATAGTCATGATACAAAGAAAAAATCTTGATCCTTAAAATGTCCCTATAATTATGATTTAAATTAGGGGAAAACCAAATATATGAATTTATATTACACATCTTAACTGAAGAGTTTATTTGAAATTTGAATATTTAAAGCTGGGTAAGAGGACTGAAGATAGGGATCTTGTACAAATGCATGTTATTAGTTTTTAAATTTATCTGCAGCTATTAATCTCCCACAAATATTGCCATGAATATTGGATAAATAATTATTTCCTCCATAGAACAATCTCTCAGCTTTGATCTCAAGGCACCTAAGAGGACATGGAAGACTCTACACAATAAAGAAAGACTATCCTTCTCATATTAAGAGTAAGAACTATCTTCCCAATAGTTAAGCTTGTTATTGAATTTTCTGTTTCACGAAAATATAAATATCCATGCAGCTAGTATAACTTGGGATGTAATCTATAGATATGAGAAAATTTAAAATTAGGTAAATCCCAGAATAAATTACAAGTCTTTCTTTTGGAATTAGGAGTTGTTTATGTACATGAAAGTGGTGGAGCACTACGGAAGAGAAGGAGAGTGAAGTAATACTTCCATGGTTTGTGATACACCACAACATTTCCTTTAAGCTTATAGTAACTCAAGGGTCATCCATTCATTTCAAGCAATAGTTGCACATTATCCACTTTTAGTGCAAAACAACATACACAGGTGAAACACTAACAATAACCATTCATCCACCAAGAATTTTGCAGTTTCTACCATATCTTTAGTAATGTCCAATGCACCTCTAGGATAAACCATAAAGTCTTACTATACTATTTTGAACATCACATTGATGACTGAAGACAATGTAGTCAATGCAAGAGTCCAAGAGGCACCATCAAGGAATGCACTATGCCAAGTGATCTTCTAGCACATTGGGCACCTATTAGAAAATGCTTCAACACATCACAACTCCTATTAGATGCAGTCATACATGGAAATAGTTCAATTTCCATAGGATTTTTCAACTTCATTAACAAGTCATGGCCTGCATGAAATCTATATATGCACACATTGGTAACATAGATTAGCATCAAAATATGTAGGTAGATAGATAGATTAGAAGATGGTAATATTATATCTTTCTGAAGAGTATTCCATATAGAAGATAAAAAGATAAATAAAAAGAGCTATAGGCAGCTGGAGTCCCTGCCATTTAAAAAAAAAATGGATTATTTTTGCAAAATCAAAATGGAAAATTATACTATAGGGAATGCTCCTCCATTTTGGCTTTAGATTTCTACTAGTAGTGCAAAATTTTGTAGCCAAAAAATATCAGTATAATATTTAGATAATACTCTTGGAGGACTTTAATATAAAATATGTACAATTTGAAAATATACATGAGTGCAAGGGGGATTCTAGCGGGGGTTTTTAGACATATTAATTTACCTCCAGCTAGTTTTACATGATGTGATCCATGCTGAAAAACAACATTCTCTACTATATATAAGGATAGCCTTGGATTTTGTTTACTTGTTGCCATAGCTCATGAATCACACATCATTAATTTTGAAGCTCTTCCTCAATGTGTAAAATGTACAACTCATTTGCTAGCATGCTGGAAGGCAAGAGGAAAAAATTGACTTTGGGGATGGTTAGAAAAAATCAGGGACAAAAGTATGAAGGAAAATTGCATAATGGAAAAAGAGTTTACAAACTTACAAAGTATTGATTCATTTAGAATTTATATAAATTCCAATATGGAACACTATTTGGAGTGGCAATAATAGGGAAAGCTGGAACTTATAGGTTAACTATATATTACAATTAGACATATTTCTTGTATATTGGTATATAATTAAGAAAACTGGTATATTCTTTTTCTTAACATTCATCCCCTAAAACATTGCCTAAAAGTACTCTCATACTAGCAACATGTACAATAGTCCCCTCATACTAGCAACATGTACAATAGTCCCCTATCATCTCCATCTCTGAAACTCAATAGAACATATATTTTATGTATTATATACTTGTTTTTTCTATGAGAAATTATAGGTCAATTATGAAGATGCAAACATATTATGTGCACAACAGCTGTAACTGTTGGAGATTTGATTTTGAACAGTTGATTGATTGTATGTTTGTCATTGATGACAACATATAATACACAGCAACACTTCTGTATGTAATTATCCATATGATGACATGAAGACTAACGTGGATAGATACATGTTTTTGACATGTTTATTATGTCATATTCATACATGCAGACCCAGATATGATGTTTTAGTAAAGATATGTAATTCTATTATTGACAGTTACAGTTCTAGAGGAATAACGGTTTAAGGCCGACGTATGTAACATGTTTATTGAGTTGCGCCTATCTTCAGGATATGCGTGTGTATATTCATGATGATTTATGAGTTGTTGATATTAATCTAAAGGCACCAAATGTATTTCAAGAAGATTACAAAGTTATGGTTAAAATGGTGAATCCGACTTACTGAAGTGACGCATCTATTCAGTTTATACTTGCGCGGTTGTAATTATGCTTGCACACTTAGTAGAGCCGACAAGGATGTTATGAAGAGTTTTCTAACAGGTCCCATGATCTCATACTTGGTGTATGTACTTATAGAAGGTCATTTGTGATAAGAAGAGTTGCAAAAGCCAAAGATAAGAAAAGCAAAGTAGACTGTTTAAGCAGTAGAGCTATATTTATCATATGTTGATAATATAGATATTGAAGTTGAAGCTTTCAGAATATAGATAAGATTGTTGTAGTTCTTTACAAGAGATTAAAGCATCAATGCACAAAAGGAACTGATCAGACAAGCAATGTCACAATAGCAGTTCATCTTGTTGATACAGTGTGTATCAAATAACCAGAAGGTTGTAGCCTTCACCACTTGGACAGTGAGTCCTTGGATAGTGAGTCCACAACCCCTAACAGGGTTATTGTAAAAGACTTCTAACAAGGTCTGACCCTTAACCAGGTCACTATACTACTGCATTGTAATGAACAACTCCTAACAGGGTTGGAAGATCTTTAAACAGGGATCACTATAAATAGTATAGTTCTTTGTGGGTACTAATTCCCACCGGGGTTTTTACCATTTGGTTTCCCCGTAACCAAATTGATGTGTTGTGTAATGTGTTATCTGAATGTGCATTTATTGTGTATCAATCTGGATTAATAATTATAAGATAAAGATTTAAAGTTGCGGATAACTGATTCACCCCCCCTTTCAGTTATCCCTGAAGTATTCTAACAATTGGTATCAGAGCCAAGTGCCTTGGAGAGAAAGCCTAACAACTAAAGGTAGATCAGATGGCATACTTCAGAAAAGAGAGCCCTAAGTTTGATGGAGAGAACTATCTGGATTGGAAGAACAAAATGATAACACATCTACAATGTGTTGGCTTTGAGATCTTTGAGATTGCTACACAAGAGGTTGTAATTCCATCTCTGAAAGACCTTGCAAAGGATGATGCTACTAATAGACAAAAGGAAACATTTACCAATAATGCAATTTCCAAAGAATCCCTAATCAGCACCTTATCTAACAATGAATTTTCTAAAATCAAGAAGATTGACAAAGCATATACCATATGGAAGTATTTAGAAGACATGTTTGAGGGAGACGTTCAAGCAAAGAATGCACATAGAAAGACATGGAAGAAGAAATACAACATTCTTGAGATGCTACCAGAAGAAAAAATTAGAGCTTATAATCAGAGGAAAAATGAAGTAGTATCTGGAATCAAAAACAATGGAGGAGAAATTTTAGAAGAAGACATAATGGACAAGTTGTTAACTACTTTGACATCAGACTATGAAAACAAGATCAGCATTCTAGAGGAAACTATGCAATTCTCACAAAACTTCAAGAGA
>MU223639.1:2633504-2668332 GCA_018584345.1 Thuja plicata
TCAAGTTTGTATACCTTTTATACATATCTTTTCCAATAGTGAGTGAATGAAATACAAAGAGCATTGATTAAAAGTAAAGCACCAAGGGTTCCTTTCAAAGAGAAAGAAAAAGAAACACTGTCATGATTAGATTAGAGGGCATAGCTATAGTCAAGGGTAGATAGATATCAATCCTAAGCTCCCGTGACTGATAAGAATCTATTTTGGTATTCAAAATTCATTCCAGCAAGTCCTTGTCAATCAATCTCACACCATGGGAATGAAAACTAGTTGCTTCTTGTGGGGGATAGCTTGTTAAAATTGGATGCACCAGAAAGAGAAATTGCTACGAGCAATGAATCATACACGGAACTGTTCATACACATAATGAGGGATCAATGTAGTAGTTCCATGCTTAGAATTTTCAGTTTGTTTTTGGCTTTTTCTTCCTAAACTATAATAGGGAATTTTCCTATAGTTTCATGGGAAGATATAAATGGTAATGCTCTGAGAAATAATATAGATTAGAGGGCATGGATTTATAACTAAATACATGAAATGATTGAAGGAAACAAACATCAGGTGAAAAGCAATGGAAATATCATAATCACTGCGATTGTTAATATGTACTGCTGAAAATAAACCCTAATGTCTACAAATCACATACCTTCAAAATGAATCACAAATCAAAGATGAAGAAAGCAGAGCTACAAAACATTACACCCCAGCTAGTTACATTGTCTTCGTGCGCAGATTTGACCTCAAATTCACTTCCTCCCACTCCTTTTCTAATCTCTTCAACATAATAAATAAAAATAATTTGGTCATTTCACTTTTTTTTTCATGTATAGCCCGCAACTCTCATAATTCTGATGGTCTATTTAAAACCCATCAAAATTCTAACACCTTCGGGGACTATTACAAAAAAAAAACCCAAAATCACAAAAAAAAACATCCATCGGAAGTTGCCATCGAAATTTTACCCCAAATGTAGTAGTGCCTTTTGTTTGTTCACTAGTATTGATCAAATTTCCTTTTTCATTATAGATCATTTCCTTTTTGTTCTCAAATACAACTTGGTGTCCTGTGTTGTTTAGTTGTGAAACACTCAACAAATTATAGTTAAGTCCTTTCACCCAATATGCATTTTCACATCTGATCAGATTATTCAATATGATGGTTCCTTTTCCTTCAACTAGGCAAGGTGAGTCATTACCCATCCTAACTGATCCACCATTATAATATTCAAAAGTTCCAAAATTTTCTTTATCTCCAGTCATGTGATGAGTACAACCACTATCAATAATCCAAACATCATTTTTGCTAACTTTAGATGAGTGTTGTTTCAACATACCTTTATTCTTCATCTGAATCATCCTTCATAGAAACAAATACTACCTCAACATCTTCATCAGAATTAGTGTTATAATTTTAATCATTTTTCTCAATCATGTAACAAGCCTTCTTTCCTTCATCCTTGTAATCTTGGTTATCTCTTCTGTCAAAGTGTTAGTTTCTTCTGTAGTCTCGTTCATCACTTCCATCATAATTCTTTTCATAAGATATGTCATTGTTTCTTTCATCCTTTCTCTTGTTAGGGCATCTAGTAGAAAAATGTCCAATTCTTTGTAATTAAAATAGAACAATGGTAATTTACCTTTATATCTTCCTTTACCTCTATGTGATATCCTAGCCATTAGTGATTTAAACTCATCAAGTTCTTATTCATCACTATCACTGTCACTATAATTTCTTATAGTTTGTTTGTTACTAGATTTGCTTATTTTCATAGAAGATTTGAATGCAGACTCAATAGTTGGTAAGACATTATTGTCATAGTTGTTCATCTCAAATGAAATAAGTCTACCAATCAAACTATCAAGAGTAAGATTTTTATTTTCTACTGCTCTCATTTCTTGAATTGAAGATACTCTAATAGCATAAACATGCTGTAAGGTTCTCAGAATTTTACTTACAACTGTTTCTTCCTCAAGTACTCCTACTCCACGGATAGCATTAACAACTTCTTTTATTTTGCTACTATATTGAGTGATGTTCTCTCCTTCTTTCATTCTCAGGTCATCAAACATTCCTCTTAGGCTTTCAGCTTTATCTCTCAGCACATTGGTGTCTCCTCCATGTACTAGCTTGAGTTTGACCCACATTTTCTTTGCAGAGGTGCATGATTTCACATCTTCAAATTCAGCATTAGATATTGAAGAAACAAGTTCTATCATCATATAATTGTGTTCATGTTTCTCTCTCAATCAACAGTTAGAGGTCCAGTAGGTGCAACATATTCAATATCCAAGTATTGTGTGACATCATTTCCAATACTTGATAGATGAAGTCTTATGTTGCTTTTCCATGATGAAATGTTGTCCTTGTTCAACTTAGGCACATCACTTTTACTCATCTTGTGATCTTTAACTTAAGTCCCTTTAAACTTTTCTTCCAAGAACCAAAGCTCTGATACCAATTGTTAGAATAATTGAGGGGGGGGTGAATCAGTGGCCTTAAAAATAATTCCAAAAAACCAACCAAAACTTATTTCTCAATTATAATACCCTCTAGTTATCTTTTAGTCCATCAAGATGTATGCCTTAAATAACTTTAACAAATATAAATTGCTTGGTAAGATATATTGTTTATCATTTCTAGACTTTACCGAATAGCAGTAAATAAACTTAGTGTTAACCAACCAATCTAGTTTCAATAATGTGTAAAGAAAAATATCAATGCAATGAACCATATACACATTTTACACATATATTTTAATGTTGAAACCATGTTAAGGTAAAAACCACTTGGGAACGATAACCCAAAATATTTTCACTCTTTTGAAGTGAGCTCAGTGAGGAGCCAACCTTGTTAAAGGTTACAATACACACTATTAAGTGTGACCTTGTTAGAGGATTTAAAACTAATTGTTTGTGTTTTGACCTAGCACTTACTATGCTATCAACAAGAAAACCTTTTGATACTCTTGAGTATCTCAATACAATAAGGACTATTAAATCCCACTCAGTTAAGAGAATTTCTGAATCAATGGTTGAATTGATACAATACATGATATGTTCAAAATACAACTTTAACTTGCAAATATTCAGATCTATTATTAGTCAGTAATACCTATCTGATCAATATGCTCTTTAGTTCCTTTGCTCCCTTTCTCTATTCTTATCGGTTAATTCTCTATCCTTTGTTGCTCGGTGTCTGCAGAATTTATTGGCTTTGTTCTTTAGCATGTATGATCAGATCTGCATGAAGAATTCAATCTTCACAAGAATTATACTCAACATTCCTCTTTCACTAATGAATTCTTGTCTCTTTATATAGACATTATTAGCCACTCAATATCCTTTTTTTGTTTTGATTTTTTTGTCTTAGATCACTTCTTGATCTGTAAAACTTGCCAAGCTTTTCTTTATCCCATAAAGCTCTACTTTAGTTTTATTCCGCAAATCTCTCCATGATAGTTGTGAATAAAACTTTCTTTGAATCTCTTTCATGATTTAGTTTAACTGATCATGAATAATAAATAAATCAATTAGTCAATCCCTAAATATAGCTCTTGCCAGCTAAGTATTTTTGTCATCCTTGAACTTTAGTTCTGTTTGGTCATCAACTCTAGTTATGCTCAGTAACAACTTCAGTTATGCTCGGTAAATAGCTCTTGCTCGGTAAAACTTTCTTGGTTACTGTGGTGCTCTGTATACACTATGAACTTCTTGGTGTTCACTATCTATCGGTGTGCACTCTATGTCGGTGTGCACTGTCCGTCGGTGTTTACTATCACTCGGTGTGAATTGTCTGTCAATTTTTACTGTCACTCAGTGTATACATAACTTTTATGTTTTACCGATAACATAAAATTTGTTTTTTCAGATCTTTAAGGTTATGACCAATGTGTATGAATAATCATACCATATCAAGTTGACATCAATGACAATACAATACATTAACTAATTTAATATCTTTCCTTTTGCATCTCGGTGATCATCAACTTATCATCTTCAAACATTCAATTAGTTATAGCTCATCAAATGCGTCTCTCATGACCTAACAACTAGTATACCATATCGGCAAGCCAAGCTGGAACACCCTGGACATATAACTTTTGAAACAGTACCTATTTTGCAAATCAAGTCAATTCAATTAGTATCATCATTCTAGTGTATTATTCTACATCAATCAATCATCAAATCAACCTATCGCTCTTTTTGAGAAACATCAATTATTTTTCCTAACTCTATATTGTGAGAAGGGGAAAATACATTAGTTTATCTTATCCTACCTATCTGATTGATATTTCAACATCCATCTAACTGATTATCCTAACATCCTAAACACTTGGTTTCATTACTAAATCCAGCCCGCTTATCTTTGCAATCAATTTGGTATTCAATCTATCAAAGACAATAAAAAATGATCAAGGTTTTTCAATCTTTTCACCCAGACGTCATTTTGCCTATGCGTACATGCTATTTAAATTGTTGTGTGCATCATTTTAGGTTACATGTAACTTTTCCTATCATATGCGATATTTCATTATTCATAGGTGTAACTTGGCTTAGTACATGCTATTTTATAGCATACATGTGACTTAATCATTAGTATGTGTAACTTAAAACTAGTGTTTTAGTTAGGGTTTTGTACGCATAACTTCATTTCTAATACGCGTGACATAACAAGCTTCTTACATGGTAATTTTCTAGTTTGTACACCCCGCTTCACTACATGAACGCATAACTTTATGTACTTATGCACAACTTTACACATTCCTACACGTAACATTGCTAAAAATTGCATAAAAAGCGCTAACTAGGAGTAAACAAATTATTTAAAAGAAATAAATGAAATAATAAATGCTTGAGAAGGTAGAAATCACTCACTGAAGCTTCGTACTTGGCTGGCCTCTAGAATCTATGCCCTCTATCAAACCAATGCTCGCATATGGGGACCACCATCGTTAGAATTTCCAAACATCTCAGAGAAATAATGAGAGTTCAAAAGTGAAAATAAATAGTAAAAATGAAATTTTTGATGACATGTAACTGATTGAATCTTTGAAGATGTTATGTTGATCACTGAAATACAGAAAGATAATGCAAGACATTAAATCAGTTTATGGATTGTATTGTCATCGATGTCAACTTGGTATAATCTAATCGGTTATAATTAAAGTGTCAAGACTTCAAAGAATTAGAGAGAAAAATATTATGCTTTCAGTAATGCATAAAAAATAAGCACTCACTAATTGACTTCAAACACGGACGGCTAGGAGAACCTGATAGATAGAGATCACTGAAAGTTAAGTCACAATGATGCACGAGAAAAGAAATCGATGAGCATTACTGAAGAGAAGAATCACAAGCATTATCGACGGCCAGAATTATAGTGTTAGCCAACGAACAAAAATTTGCAGTGAAGCCCGATGGATAGACAACCCTGATAGACAGACAACCCCGACAGAGAAGCCCGAGGAGAATTGGAGTGTTGACCGAAGCTATCAAAGAATTAAAACACTGAAGTTAATTGGAGTTCAGAAATGACAAAATATCTGGCTGGAAAAGCTAAATATAGACTTAACTGGTAGTTATCATTGTTTTCATCAACAAGATAAAGCTAGAGATAAGTAAAGGATTTAAAGCTATTTTTTCTAGTTGTAAAGAAGATTTCTATGAGATAAAATAGGAGTTATGCTTGAAATCAGGATTGGCTAAGATTGTGGATCATGCCAAGAACAATAAAATCAAGAACCTAGAAATGATGATATCATGTCTATAAAGAGACAAATTAATTCATTATGAATTAAGGGGAGTGAACGAAAAAGAGGATGCTGAAGAGAAACTGATGAATAAAAACTTCATAGTCCTGATCAATCAAGCTGAGGAAAGAGCTAGATATTTCTACGGACACTGAGAAATAGAGCATAGCATCACCGAGTAGAAACAAAAGTGGAGAAAAGGTATTGAAAAGATATATTGATCAAAATAGTTTAAGGAGCTTACAATAGATCTGAAAATCTTCACGTATAAGTTGTATATGTGAACAGATCATATTGTTTCATTTTAACCATAGATTCAGAAAGTCTCTTAACCAATCAGGATTTAAAGATCCTTTCTATATTGAGATACATCCCAAGGAGTATCAAAAAGTTTGATCATGAAGATAGCATGAGATGCTAGATACCATTTGACAAACCAGGGTTTGATCATAGAAGGTAGCATAAAGATGCCCAATATCAAGTGACAAACTAATCTTTTAAATCCTATAACAAGGCCACACCTAACAGTGTGTTTGTAACCTTTAACATGGTTGGCTCTTCATCGAGCTCACTTCAGAAGAGTGAAAATTTTGGGTTACCGATCCCAAGTGGTTTTTCCCTTAATAGGGTTTCCATGTTAAAAATCCATATGTCAATGTGTTTATGAGTCATTCCTTTAGTGTTTTGCATTACACATAACTAATCTGGATTGATCGGTATGCACTAAGTTATTTACTGTCATTCAGTAAATTGAAAGACTGCTATTCTTGTAAACATAGAGAATAAGGTTTAACAGAGCATTCTGAGTAGTAGTTATTTAATAAGTATATTTTTAAGGCATTCATCTTATAGGACTAAAGATAACTAGAGGCTTAATATTGTGGTACTAAGTTTTTGGGTTGATTAATTGGAATATTTTCTAGGCCACTGATTTAGCCCCCCTCCCCCCACTCTATGTTATTACTAACAATTGGTATTAGAGCTTGTGTGCTTAGAAAGGGAGTTTTTGTCAATCAGGATTGCACCCGTGATGCAAAGTGTGAAACCTCACAATCCTGTTGGAACATGGAAATGTTCTCGCTATCGTGAATGGGAATGAGCCTCTAGATCATAGGTCGGCTACCTCCTTGTGATCACCTAAACTACTTTTTGATGAGGAAAAGTGTAGAAGGATATGCTTAAAAGACAAAACTACACTACTAAGGTGATTCATCAAAACATGATGTTGCAGAAAAACTTTGAGATAAATAGATAGGCAAAACACAATTATCAACTAGATGAATTCTACAATAATGATTCTATCAAAGGCTCCTTAATAAGAAATAAAGAGGAAAACTTGGATTTTTTCACAGTTTATTCACTTAAATCAGTGGTAACACAATCAGAAACAATCAAACTATTACACAAAAGATAGCTGGAAAGGTATCATAATTCTATATAAAACTCCAATGATCTACTACAACTGCTCCCTTACAATGATGCCTAGTTTCTGCAATGTGCAAAAAGAGGTCAAAAAGAAGGAAGTCCCCA
Organism: Thuja plicata; assembly: GCA_018584345.1. Lineage (NCBI taxonomy): Eukaryota > Viridiplantae > Streptophyta > Pinopsida > Cupressales > Cupressaceae > Thuja > Thuja plicata. The sequence goes on from MU223639.1 coordinate 2,640,784, forward strand.
ATAATGAGGTAAAAGTACAAGATATAGCCCAAAGAAACCAGAATGGGTCATATGCATGGAAAAAACCCACAAAAAGAGGCATCAAACTGATGGAAACTAAAGTGTAACTACTGTAAGATCCCCTCCAAGCCAAGTGTCACTAAAAAAAACTCAAACTGATCCTCCAATTTCTCCTCAACTCCCAAAATCATGCAAAAATGTGAGGAGGTCGGATATAAGGAGAAAACCCACAAAAAGAGAGCCATAACTGCATGAAATGTGCTCAAACTGCTCCACAACAACTCCTCAACTGATGATCATTGCATGATAACTTATAAAACACCTCAAGAAGCTGTGAACAGGCTATAGCAACATCAAAACTAAATGTGAATAGAAACCCTTTCCTTGAAATGAGCATAGGATAAATAGTCAACTGCTGGTCAACTCTAGCAAGGTGATCTAACTAAGGGAAAACCCTACAAGACACCCCTCCACTGAACATAAGTCCAACTCATAGAAAAAAGCTCTCATTTACATTTAATAATTAATAATTAATTGTCTTATAACAATGACAATTAATTATTATTATCACAATATAACATGCAATAATGGCTTAATGATGTAACATCTCTCAAGACTAACCATTTATTTATTTATTAACCATTAATCGTAATATTATAATATATTTAATTTTTGAATAAATAGAATAACCATTTATTTGAAAATTAGATATATTGTAGTATGGTGGTTAATGATTGATAAATAAATAAAACACTAAAACCATATTTATTTTATTTTACAATTGTATTTTAATATATTTTATTTTAAACGAATAGCTAACTATTCATTTTTTAAAATAAAATATACTAAAATATAATTGTTAAATAATAGTGAATATGTTTTAAGATGAGAATATTAAAATCTGCAAAGAAAATAAAAACCTTTAATATTATTTAATAACAATAATATCTATTTGAACTTAAGGTTATCATTTAATGAATATTATTATAAAAAAACATTCATTAAACTATAACGTTCTGTTAAAATAAATATTATTGCTACTACGTAATATAAAAAACCTAACCCCTTAAGCCCAAATGCTACCTTGAAATGTAACTTGCGGGTCACATGAGATACTCAAAGGATACTAAAGGTAAACTATGGTAAGTGTCATGCAGGTTACATAGGGTAATAACCCTAAAAACAACTCATTTTCTTTTGTTTGGTTTTGGGGAAATGCTGTTGTTTTTCTGCCGCCCTGAGGAAAGAGGGTTCTGGACCAAACAATCCTGCTGCGTTCCACCATGCTCTCTGCTAGCAAGGTGAAAATGTTTCTCTCCTGGTGTTTAAGACTCATTGATGTTGCTCTTTCCTTTCTTTTCTGAACGCCTTCTATTGCTTGCTAGCTGCCATGGTAGAATAGGGTTCTGTTGATTTTCTTGAACATTACTATGGACATTTATGATGACTGGCCCCTTTGCTCACCACTCTTGTTGAGATATAGCATGTATTTCTTTTGTTGCTATTGTTTATTCTGGGTTCTCTCCATGCACTCTTTGGCTTCCGCTCTTGCCTGAGGGTTTGGTAAGAAAATGTTGCTGCTTTCCCTTCTTTGGTGTTGCCATTTTGACATGAGGGTTCTCCTGTGGCTTTTCCTTCCTCTCTGTGATTCAAATCTTCATGGTTGATGCTGCAATGTCTTTTGTTGTTGGACATATCTCTTCATTTTCAAGGTTATCATCATGGTTGCTGACTTTAGAATTCTCGACTTCTTTGGGTAAGTTCTAGCTTGCTGTATATTCTTCATTTTGAAGAAATGGGTAGTCACCAATTATTGTTTTAATTTTGTTTCAGCACTCTTCAGGTTTTCTTTTCCATCGAGCTGGGTTTGCTTCCTTTCAGGATTTATTGTTTACTTGTTTAACAGGAAAACCCCCTATTTATCCTTGCTAAAAAAATATCTGCGTATAGCTTCTTTCCTGCGAATAAAAAAAACAAACATACCCATGTGGGTATTCCAAGATCCTCAATTGAAGCCATGACTTCATTTGTAACTTTCTAAAAGAAGAAATTGGGGTTTCTAACACACTAAAATAGACCATCTCTGTGGTAAGACTTTTTTTTAAGTAAAATGAAAAAAACACACCATACTCTTTGTTGCAATTTTGAAGAAAGACCTTCATGTACATTAATGGCTCATACTGAGTTTCCAACCATTCTTCTGAAAATTGGGTATTACTTCTGCTTGGTTGTCACATGATATCATATGTAGCATCATTGAATCAAAACATTGTATGGTAGTTTTTTCAGCAACACCCATTAACCCACAAATGCCAAGAAGAGTCATTACACAAAATAGATCTATGTACACTTAACTTTCCACCACCATTTGGTCCAGTTAGATGAAACTTTGATTGCATTTGAATTGTGTTTGGCACAATCGCTCATTGTACCATGTCGAACCAATAAGGCACTAAACCTATTACTTATAATTGGTTTCTCACCTCTCTTGAAGTTTCTTGTATTTTGAAATGTGATGAATTTGGATTCTAATTAATCTCTTTAAGCATTGGAAAGACCCAATCACGCTTCCTCCCCTTACTCACATGTGCAAATAATGTCTTTGTGATAACAGATAGTACAAATAAGAACACAATACTATTTGTCCTGAACTCCAGCTCTTGTGCGAGTCCCCTCAAAATTTTAGTGACTTTCAGATTTTCTCATACAACTGCCTCCCTGTAACTATTTAACGCTTCCTCCACTTTTGGAGTAATAAATCATTCAGTGCTTACTTTCTTCCCTTTGTATTGCTGCCCTTTCTTTCTTTTCACATGAATGGATGTTGCATCTTTTAATGAATATGGCAATGCACGATCATATGCACTTGTACCTACACATTCAACATATTTTGTTAAGATGAAACATGCTTCCCTGAATGTATCCTTCTCTCCTCCTTTTCATGCCAATGACACATTGTTGTTTCTAAATATGTTCTGATTTTGCTATATGCTGATGGTATCACTGCTGATATGTTATCCTTGAAGTGTAGTTCTTAGAGATAATATGTTGGATAAGGATATTGCATTATGATTTTGAAATGTTCCTGAATGATATTTTGACTACGGCATTTATGATTTGCTGCTCTACCACTCTTTAGTACTTAAATGCAGATCTCTTTTGTTCAGATCTGCTGCTATAAATGTGAAGATGTGTTGTTGAAGGTGCTTCTCTACCATGTCTATCTATATGCATCCATTTGTCTGTTCTGGTTGTTTTGATAGTCATATATTGATGATGTTTGCAAACCATAGATAACCCTGGGAAATTCGTGATTCTTTATTGTTGAACACAACTTTTCACTAATAGTAACAAACATTGGCAGAGACAATTCTCATGATGATATACCTGTTGTAAATATTTTGTCCCAAAATATGCACTATTCTTTGATCATATGGACATCCTTATGCATTGTCATTTGATAGGTTTGATGTCACTGTGTTGTCTTTTCTTATCATTTTGTACACAAATAGTATCAAGATAAAATACATGTTTGATGCCAATGACATATAGGACTTATGTATATGCATTTTCTCAACTTGATATAATGTAATTAACACTTCTGTGAATGCATACCAGTTTAAAATAGCATATGAATTCTTTTTTCTTGATGTATCCTTGCACACTGTTTATTTGATTTATCGTTGCATACTTATTTGATAATGTTGATGCATTGATTACATATGCTTAGCTGAAAATTTTATAAACATCAGCATTATCTTATGTGTACAATCCATTTGGTAGCATAATAGTAAGTAGCATCCTATTTTTGTTGATGAATAATAAAAATCATCCTTTTAGCAGCATTCAGTCAACCTTAACTTGTGCAATAAGGAAATATAGGGTTACCTCATTGTTTGATTTGCAAATTTGCACTTTGCACTCAATCAATTATTTTCAATATGGAAATTTCATCTCTTATGACAGCCTTTCTTTTCACATGAACCCTCTAGCAGCATGTTGTATCCTTTAGTAGCACTATTTACAGAAATGTAATCACTTATAACAACTTTGAACCTCCACCCTCTGGATTGAAGACATTTAGTAACACTGAATGAGCAATTTAAGGGCTAAAAGGTTTCGTGATGGAACGTCATGTCCCTTCGACAGCCAGTCTTTTGCAGCATCATTAATTCAGTTGGAAGGTCCCATACTTATAACATATGTATGCCCCCTCTACAACCTCCTTAATTAGTCTTCAAGTCTTTGCCTCTCCATTATCTCAGTTGGAAGGTTTCATGTGTGTAATACAAGCATGTCCCTTTGACAACCTACTTAGTCTTCACACCTGTACCTGTACATGAGGCAAACAACATTAATAAAACACCTTCTCCTTTTCTTGCTGAATCTGAATATGTTTTCTGTATTGTTGTCTTGCATTTCATCAGTGAATAGAGATCAACACAATAGAGTAGGAGTTATCTTTCTTCATTGCTCAGTTCATATGAACTGACCCTTCTCTCCTTCCTTCTTTGTTGCAGGTGAATCTTGGATGCGATCCTAGAACTACGATGACAACCAGCACACAACAACATTCAAAACTACAGCAACAATATTAGGCAATGGGGGGCCTAACCCTTATCCTTTTGCGTTGATTTATTTTCATTTATGAAAATGAAAAGTCAACTCTTTTATTTTCCTGTATTTCTGATTTAGCATGCATGCTTGCATTATCCTAAAGCCACGGGTTGTGTGGTTGATGTATAAAATGTATTTCATTTTGAATATCTTTTAATGAAAAGATGCTTTGTTTATCATTGAAATACACTTTTGAGTTCTATTGTTTTGAAAGAAACCACTACTTTTGTGGCTATTTTAAATGTTGTTCTTTTGTTTATTTGAAAAACCAAAGTGTCCTTTCAATTTCAATTGTAGATTTGAACAACATTTGTACCTTGTAAAAGAAATCTGCATTATGTGATAACTTAGGGCAGAAACTTTCAGATATGAACCAGAAACATGATAGCAAATTTAAACATTCAAACCAGTCAACCTTTTAACTCAAAATAACCTTATTTCACCAGAAATATCAGGGCTGATAACAAGCCTACCATTTTAGAATTGCATAGTGAAAATATGGTAACATTTTGGTGACCTCTCAGGGGTGTTTTCCTACAAAACAATGTATGACCAGTAGCCTTGTATAATCCATTGGGCGTAGAGTCTTTCTCTAGACTTGAAAACTAAAAAAACCCCTCCAAACTAAAAACAAACACACTCCTGCAAATTGAAACTAAACTGAAACAGAAACACAGATATATCACTATTGTACTGCAATGTTCCTATGTGGATGAAATGCTTGTGATATGGGGCAGCGGAAAAGATTCTATGCTTTGTATGATAAGTATTTTTTTCATGTAGGAATGGTGCAGTACAATAGCGATGTCCTTAGTTCCTTCTACCACACAACTGAAACTGAAAAAATAAAGGCAGAATGAGCTTGAACAACAACCTAGATTGCACAATAAATGTGTGAACCTGATGCTTATGATATGAGACAATAGAATTTATCCATGTCTCATGTGATGGGCATGATGTTCATGCATCTATTGTGTGATTGATCTTGCTATTTTTGTTCATTCTAACCTTTAAAACCACAAAGCAACTAACTGAAAACAACTTCTCTTCTCACCGTGATTACATTATAGAGTTATGCATCATTTATAACTAGGAATCCCAAGGGATTCTTGATTATGCATGGTGTGTGCCTTCTTGATTTAACCACTGTGAGCTTAGAAGAACTAACTGGTACTAACTGAAGCAAACTAACTATGTGACAAGCACTTATTTAGATTAACTCACCTCAAAAGCAACACTTGAGGTGGATCCCATTAATTGGGATTGGAAATTCTTCTCCTTCCATGTTGGAGAGCTGAAAGACATTATGTGCCTTGCATCCTGTAATTACAAATGGGCCATTCCAAATGGCATCAAACTTTGAATTCTTACGAGGTTTACTCTTCAGCTCATCCCATTTAAGGACCAAATCACCTTATGTAAAGACTCTTGCAACAGCTTTCCTATCAAATGTCTTCTTCATTTGATCATGATGTTTCTCAAAATTTTAAAAAGATTCCTTCCTTATCTCTTCCAACTCTATCAATTCAACCAGCCTCACCTCCATAGGATGTTGGTCCATCAGGTCTAACTCCTTGATCAAACTCAAGCTGGGTAATTCAACTGAAATTGGCAATCTTGCCTCTCTTTCGTAAACCAACGTTTAAGGTGAGTTCCCTGTTGAGTGCTTTGGGGTAATCCTATCAGCCCACAAGGCTTGTTTCAGCTTGATGTTCCAAACTCTTTGATTATCTTCAATAGTCCTCTTGATGATGCAAATCAACTTTTTATTTGTCTATTCAGCTTGTCCATTACCTTGTGGGTAATAATTAGATGAGGTACTAAGATAAACATTGTTTCTTACTACCCAATCAGTAATTCTTGCACCTAAAAAGGCCAAATAATTTTCAGAAACAATGGATTTAGGTGTTCCAAACCTTGCAATTAAATATTCATAAAAATTTAGAACTGAAGTCTCATTTGCATCTTTCAATGTAACAGCTTCAGTCCACTTTGTAAAATAATCTATCACTGTTAGAATATAATTATGCCCTGAACTTGACAAAGGATTAATAGGACCGATAAAATCCAGTCCCCACTTAACAAAAGGTTTTTCAACTTGAACTGGATTCAGAGGTAAAGCTGATAACCTCTATTTATTTGCAAAAACAACACATTTTAGACACTTCCTCACCCACGTGAAGGCATCTTTAAACAGATTTGGCCAAAAATAACCAGCTTTCATAATTTTTAGTGTTATAGTCCTTGCAACAAAATGAGCACTAGCTGGTCCATCATGAAACTCTTCTAGAATCTTCTCTATTTGATCTTCATTAATGCATCTCAACAACACACCATTGTAATCCCTTCTAAACAGTACATTATCAATTTCAACATAAGGGATAGCATGTAATTTGAAATACCTCCTTTGAGAGATGCTCAAACCATGAGGGCATTTACCAGTGTGAAGATACTCTTGTATTTGCTCCATCTAATCCATGATAATTGTTGGTGGTTGCTTTGATCTGCATTATCATGGGTAAGTATAACATTACCTTGATGTTGATGAGTGTCTTTATGGTTTGCAGTGAGATGCTCACACATTCCTTTCCCTCTTATGAGATTTGTAACCTTGATTTCTATGTCATACTCCATCACACAGGTTATCCATCCAGCCCTCTTATCATTTAAAACTTTATTCAGCACAAAGTCTTTCACACTAGGATGGGCAACCATCAAATGAATCTTATTGCTCGCAATTAGGGGCTTGAACTTTTTAAGGCTTCTTATAACAGCAAGAACATGCTTTTCAATTAAATTATAATGATGTTCATAACCCTCCAATCCTTAGCTGAAAAAAGAAATAGACTATTCTTGCCCTTCTGCATTTTGTTGTACCAACATTGCTAAGATTGATTCATCAACCCCAAAAGCAGACAAAATAAAATATTTCTCAAAATTGGGGTTAATCAATGTGGGAGCACTTGATATTTCCTCCTTTACCTCTTCAAAGCTGAGCTTTCCCTCTTTAGTCTAGGTGAAGCTCGCATTATTTTTAAGCATTGCTGTCATAGGCTTCAAAATAGCAACAACATTCGAAATAAACCTTCTCAAAAAATTGATCCTTCCAAGGAAACTCTGCAACCCCTTTTTGTGAGCTAGTAATGGAAATTCCAATATAGCACTTACCCTTTCAGGGTCAATGGTGGTACCATATTTAGAAACAATATGACCCAACATTTTTCCTTCGTGAACAGCGAAGATACACTTTTTGGGATTCAAAGAAACACCAAATTCTCTACATCTTTCAAATATCATCCTTAAATGCTTGAAATGTTGTTCTGAATATTTTGAAAATATAGTAATGTCATCTAAATAAACAAGTACAAACCTATTTATGAGGCCATGGAAAGCCATCTCCATTTCTTTCTGAAAGGTGGCTCCAACATTTGACAATCTGAATGGCATCTTTTTGTAAGCCATTGTTCCCCACTTGGTTGTGAAGGCTGTTTTGAATTGGTCTTCCTCCTTGACCAGAATTTGATTATATCCACTAAAACCATCCAGCAAGGAGAAACAATCATAACCTAAAACAAATTGCAGAATCTACTCCATGGAGGGCATCGGGTGATGATCTTTCAATGAGGCACGATTCAGGTCTCTGAAATCAACACAAACCCTTATTTCACCATTATTCTTCCTCACGGGTACAAGGTTTGATAACTAGGATGTATGCTTGATTGGAAATACAATATTTCCTTCCAGCATCTTAATATGCTCAGATCTCATGAGTTGTTCCATCTTCGGATTCAAAGGCCTCTGCTTATGTCTGACAGGTTTTGTACCTTGTTCCAGCTCTATTGTGTGTTGGGCTAATTGAGGCTCAAAACCCTTCAAATCATGATATTTCCAAGCAAATATATCATTATATTCTTGACATAATAAAACAAATTGTTCTTCTTCTTCTTCAGTACAGATTTTCCCAAGCTTTAAAAACTTATCTTTGGCAACTTGAACAGCCTGATAATGATCTTCCTTCACTGCTAAGCTGGTTTTATCAGTACATAATTGATCATTAGTATTAAAATAGACTCAAGTGTCACAAGACCCTTGGGTATTTTATTACCTTTCAGCTATACAACCTGGTTTTCATATTGTTGCTCATATTTTTTCTGATTTTCATTTGAGAACTTAGCTTCTTCAATCAAAAAATTTAAAATCTGCTCATCACTATCAAAAACCTTCCAATTCACATTATTATCTGGTACAGATGGTCTGACTACCACTTTGACATATGGTTGGGACTAAACATTTTTGGTATCATTAGGTATGTCAAATTTAGCTCCCATGGCTGCCAACCTATCAGCTTGTTTGTTTTGGGCTCTTGGGATAGAAACAATATTAAAGGCAACACACTCTTCAATCAGATCCAGGACTCTATGTTTGTACAATTTCAAAACATCATTCTTGGCTGAACTTACATTTCTGATCTGATTAACCACAAACTCACTATCACCAAAAACCTTTAAACAACCAATTTTCCTCATTCTGGCTCATTCTAGGCCATGTACAAGAGATTCATACTCTGCTGTATTATTTGTACAGTTGAAAGTAAAATGAAAAGTAGAATAATACTTTTCACCAGTAGGTGAAATCAGCATGGCACCACCTCCTAAACCATTACGGTTCCTTGAACCATCAAAATAAAGTTTCCATAAGTTATTAGAATGGTCTTCAAACTATTGTTCATTATTTTTGACAAGATTTGGAATGCTACTTTGTTCATGAATGACATAATTACCGAGTCCAATCACATCCATATGATTGAATGACTTCTCTTCACTGTCTTCAACAGCCCATTCATCCAAAATGATGTCTTTTATGCCTTCCAACAGCGTGTTAGGATCTAAGGTAGCAAGCTGGTCATCCTCATGAAAACTCAGATTTACATTAATGGGACTTGGAGTAAAAGGTTCTATGTGGTCTTTGGCTAGTGGTTCCATTTTTATAGTGACCCTTGTACCATAGCATGTTCTGAAGAACATATGAGACCAATCAGAAGATAGATAACCCCCTATCTTTGTTGTAAAATCCCTACTCAAATAGATAGCAAAATAGGGTGGCAAATCAATTACATAGATGTCTTGTGGTATTGAAAAATTAGGACATGCATGTAGGGTTAAATATAGATTTCTTATGACACCAACTGTCTTGATGGCTGATCCATCTAACTGAACAACTCCCCTTTCTAATGGCTCATACTTCAAACCCAACTTATCAACCAGCTACTTGGGCATAACAGAACTTGTGGCCCCTGAATCTATCATACAATTGTGAACTAAAAAATCACCAATAATCAGGGTAAAATAGAAAGGAGCTAGCTTGTGTGGATTATCCTTAGGGGTAAAAGCACTAGCTAGCGTGACCTTAGACTTATCTTGAGTTGGCTAATCTAAAAGTGATATTTTAGCCAACGCTTGTCTCATACTCTCTTTTTGACCAGGCAATTGCAAAGCATCTAATAATGAAATGCTAACTGTAGCTTTTCTCATATAATCAAAGATGTTGAAATTGGTGAAACTAACCTTTTGCTGACACTTGTCAGCAGCAGCGTCCTTTTGTCCTTGTGGCACTGAAACTTGCATTTTCTGCTGATCACCAGTAGGTAATTATTATCCTCTTGGAAAAACCTTCACTCCTTGGGCTTGTGTAACAACAGGATGCCATTTTTGACTGCTTCCAGCTTGATTGGAATAAGAAACTGTTGGTATTTTTTCCTTTCCAACTTCCAGGTTTGAATCAGGAGCTCTGGTTTTCGATCTAGTATTCACTGAAACAGGATCATACTGTTGGTTTTGTGCAAAATTTGCACCACAAAAATCCTCATTTTGAGAATTCATCAAGGCAACATGCGGTTCATTAGGATTAGATTGTGAACCTTGTTGTTTAGACCCATCTTGATTTGCACCTTGTTGTCCCAAAACACTATTTTGTACCATAAGGGCCTGATTATGTATTCCATTCGGGCAGGTGGCCTGATTATAAGGCTGATTACATGGGTAGCACCATTCATAATCTTAAACCATATTATTTTTAATAGGAACCATAACTTTTGAAGTGCTAGGTGTATTTGGATTGTATGGTTGTCCAGCCCTTTGATTGTAACCAAAATTCCTTCTTTGGCCCTGATAATCAGCTTGATAGGCAGGCCTATTTGCCTGAATAGGAGCTTGATAAGGCCTATTTGAGCTCTCATTCTACTTCTTAAGATTGATCATCTCATTGCAAAGGTTCTACAATGTCTTCATGAGCATTTCATTTTGCTCTTTCATGTCTGTGTACTCCTGGGATGATGGTGTACTTTGTTGTGCTTGAGCAGCAACTTGGGTATTGAATGTTGGAAAAGCTGGTACAATAGCTATAATAAGTGGTATAACTATTGTACTTTGCTGAATTTCAGCAAAATATAGCATCGGTGGCCTTAGGGCTATCTTTCATGCTTGGATCAAGCTATTTTTAGCCCTTATAGACACCTCAGAAGTTGTTGGAAGTGTGATTCCACCCATAGATTGAATCTAAACTAAGATATCACTGTCAAAAGCTCTTAAAAAATAAAAAAATGCATAATCGTTAGATGGCTTTACTGTTGGTGGATTTTTGTTCCATGTCTTTTGGAAACGGTGATTGAAATCCATTATATGCTCATGAGGTGCTCTCTTGATCGTAGTCAATTGCTCCACCAATGACAAATGATCAGATTTGTCCTCAAAATGTGCGCATAAGGCAGCTCCCAACTGATCCCATTATGTAATAGAATTGACAGGCAATCTTCTAAACCAAGCAAGAGATTTACCTTTGAATGATGCAGCGAGCAATTTGATTACTATGTCTTGTTCCATGATTTGATTTAATCTGCATAGAGACGCCACATCTCTGAATGCTTGATGGGCATGGTGTGATCTTATCCTATGAAATATGGTAGTCCCTTCAAAGCTGCAGCTGGTATGTCATGATGTTGCTGGATATTCAAGGGACTCCCTTGATTGAAAGCCATAAAAGGTTGATTTCAGGCCATTTGTGCTCCAAGAGGTGGCTGTTGTACTTGTTGAATATGGTTAATAAGTGGTTGTTGCACTTGATTTAATACTGGTATCTCAGTTGCAGTAGTTTGAAAATGATTTGCATATGTTGGTATCTCTGAATCATAAGTGCTAGGAACCTCAGAACCACTTGGTAACACTGAAAACTTAGATCCTTGATTAATCCAATCTTCAAAATCATCAAAAACCGAATTGCCAAATGTTGCTACTGTAGGATCAGAAGTTGTTTCTGTTATTCTTCCATTTCTGCTTGGTAGAACAGCACCTCTCCTCGCTACTCTGCCTCTTTCTCTCCCAGATTGGAGTTCTTGAAATTCAGGTATGCCCATATTTTGGTGAGTATAAATGTTTCTTATAAGCTGCAATAATTGTATCTACAAGAAACCAGATCCTTAGAGTCGCCAAGTGCTTAAAACAATACCTCCGACGAAGCTGGAAACTGTTTCTCACACTAAAACAACAACAATAATGAAGTGTTGAATCAGCTTGTGGAACAAGAACGTGTCCCACCAGGCATGCCAAAAACTGTTGTCAATCAAGATTGCACCTGTGATGCAAAGTGTAAAACCTCACAATCCTATTGGAACATGGAAACGTTCCCGCTGTCATGAATGGAAATGAGTCTCCAGATCATAGGTTGGCTACCTCCTTGTGATCGCCTAAACTACTTTTTGATGAGGAAAAGGGTAGAAGGATATGCTTAAAAGAAAAAACTACACTACTGAGGTGATTCACCAAAACTTGATGTTGTAGCAAAACTTTGAGATAAATAGATAGGTGAAACACAATTATCAACTAGATGAATTCTGCAATAATGATTCTATCAAAGGCTCCTTAATCAAAAATAAAGAGGAAACCTTGGACGTTTTCATAGTTTAATCACTTAAATCAGTGGTAACACAATCATAAACAATCAAACTATTATACAAAAGATAGCTGGAAAGGTATCATAATTCTATATAAAAATCCAAGGATCTGCTACAACTGCTCCCTTATAATGATGCCTACTTTCTGCAATGTGCAAAAAGAGGTCAAAAAGAAGGAAGTCCCCAATAATGAGGTAAAAGTACAAGATATAGGACAAAGAAACCATAATGGGTCAGATGCACGAAAAAAACCCACAAAAAGAGGCATCAAACTGATGGAAACTAAAGTGCAACTATTGTAAGTACCCCTCAAAGCCAAGTGTCACAAAAAAAACAACTCAAACTGATCCTCCAACTACTCCTCAACTCCCAAAATCATGCAAAAATGTGAGGAGGTCGGATAGAAGGAGAAAGCCCACAAAAAGAGGGCCATAACTGCATGAAATGTGCTCAAACTGCTCCACAACAACTCCTCAACTGATGATCACTGCATGATAACTCAGAAAACACCTCAAGAAGCTATGAACAGGCTATAACAACAGCAGAACTGAATGTGAACAGAAACCCTTTCCTTGAAACGAGCATAGGATAAACAGTCAACTACTGGGCAACTCTAGCAAGGTGATCTAACTAAGGCAAAACCCTAGAAGACACCCCTCCACTGAAAATAAGTCCAACTCATAGAAAAAAGCTCTCATTTGCATTTAATAATTAATAATTAATTGCCTTATAACAGTGAAAATTAATTATTAATATTACAATATAACATGCAATAATGGCTTAATGATGTAACATCTCTCAAGGCTAACCATTTATTTATTTATTAACCATTGATCGTAATATTATAATATATTTAATTTTTGAATAAATAGAATAACCATTTATTTGAAAATTAGATATATTGTAGTATGGTGGTTAATGATTGATAAATAAATAAAACACTAAAAACTTATTTATTTTATTTTACAATTGTATTTTAATATATTTTATTTTAAACGAATAGCTAACTATTCATTTTTCAAAATAAAATATACTAAAATATAATTGTTAAATAATAGTAAATATCTTTTAAGTTGAGAATCTTAAAATCTACAAAGAAAATAAAAACCTTTTATATTATTTAATAACAATAATATCTATTTGAACTTAAGGTTATCGTTTAATGAATATTATTATAAAATAACATTCATTAAACTATAACCTTCAGTTAAAATAAATATTATTGCTACTACGTAATATAAAAAACCTAACTCCTTAAGCCCAAATGCTACCTTGAAATGTAACCCGCGGGTTACATGAGATATTCAAAGGATACTAAAGGTAAACTATGGTAAGAACCATGTGGGTTACATAGGGTAATAACCCTAAAAACAACTCATTTTCTTTTGTTTGGTTTTGGGGAAATGATGTCATTTTTTTGCCGCCATGAGGAAAGAGGGTTCTGGACCAAGCAATCCTGTTGCGTTCTGCCATGCTCTCTGCTAGCAAGGTGAAAATGCTGCTCTCCTGGTGTTTAAGACTCATTGTTGTTTCTCTTTCCTTTCTTTTTTGGTCGTCTTCTATTGCTTGCTGGCCGCCATGGGAGAATAGGGTTCTGTTGATTTTCTTGAACATTACTATGGACATTTGTGATGACTGGCCCCTTTTCTCGCCACTCTTGTTGAGAGATAGCATGTGTTTCTTTTGTTGCTACTGTTTCTTCTGGGTTCTCTCCATGCACTCTTTGGCTGTCGCTCTTGCCTGAGGGTTTGGTAAGAAAATGTTGCTTCTTTCCCTTCTTTGGTGTTGTCATTTTGACATGAGTGTTCTCTTGTGGCTTTTCCTTCCTCTTTGTGATTTGACTCTTCATGGCTGATGTTTCTCTGTCTTTTACTGTTGGACATATCTCTTCATTTTCAAGGTTATCATCATGGTTGCTGACTTTGGAATTCTCAGCTTCTTTGGGTAAATTCCAGCTTGTTGTATATTCTTCATTTTGAAGAAATGGGTAGTCACCAATTTCTCTTTTAATTTTTTTTAAGCACTCTTCAAGTTTTCCTTTCCATCGAGCTAGGTTTGCTTCCTTCCAAGATTTATTGTTTACTTGTTTAACAAGAAAACCCCCTATTTATCCTTGTTGAAAAAACATTTGCGTATAGCTTCTTTCCTGAGAATAAACAAAACAAACATACTCATATGGGTATTCCAAGATCCTTCTCAGTTGAAGCCATGACTTCATTTGTAAATTTTTGAAAGAAGAAATTGGGGTTTCTAACACACTAAAATAGACCATCTTTGTGGTAAGAATTTTTTTGAAGTAAAATGAAAAAAACACACCATACTCTTCACTGTAATTTTGAAGATGGACCTTCCTGTACATTAATGGCTCATACTAAGTTTGCAACCATTCTTCTGAAAATTGGGTATTACTTCTTCTTGGATGTCACATGATATCATATGTAGCATCATTGAATCAAAACGTGGTATGGTAGTTTTTTCAGCAGGTCCCATTAACCCACAAATGCCAAGAAGTGTCATTGCACAAAATAGATCTAAGTACACTTGACTTTCCACCACCATTTGGTCCAATTAGAAGAAATAGTGATTGCATTTGAATTGTGTTTGGCACAGCCGCTCCTTGTACCATGTCAAACCAATAAGGCACTAAACCTATTACTTCTAATTGCTTTCTCACCTCTCTTGAAGTTTCCTGTATTTTGAAATGTGATGAATTTGGATTCTGATTAATCTCTTTAAGCATTGGAAAGACCCAATCACGCTTCCTCCCCTTACTCACATGTGCAAATAATGTCTTTTTGATAACAAATAGTACAAATAAGAACACAATAGTATTTTTCCTGAACTGCAGCTCTTGTGCGAGTCCCCTCAAAATTTCAGTGACTTTCAGATTTTCTCATACAACTACCTCCCTGTAACTATTTAACACTTCCTCCACTTTTGGAGTAATATATGATTCAGTGCTTACTTTCTTCCCTTTGTATTGTTGCCCTTTCTTTCTTTTCACATGAATGGATGTAACATCTTTTAATGAATAAGGCATCGCACGATCACATGCACTTGTACCTGCACATTCAACATATTTTGTTAAGATGAAACATGTTGCCTTGAATGTATCCTTCTCTCCTCCTTTTCATGCCAAGGACACATTGTTGTTTCTAAATATGTTCTAATTTTTCTATATGCTCATGGTATCACTGCTGATATGTTATCCTTGAAGTGTAATTCTTAGAAGAATATGTTGGAGAAGGATATTGCATTGTGATTTTGAAATGTTGTTGAATGATATTATGACTATGCCATTTATGTTTTGCTTCTCTACCACTCTTCAGTACTTAAATGCAGATCTCTTTTGTTCAGATCTGCTGCTATAAATGTGAAGATGTGTTGATAAAGGTGCTTCTCTACCATGTCTATCTATATGTATCCCTCTATCTATTCTAGTTGTTTTGACAGTCATATATTGATGATGTTTGCAAACCATAGATAACCCTGGGAAATCCGTGATTCTTTATTGTTGAACAAAACTTTATACTAACAGTAACAAACATTGGCAGAGAGAATTCTCATGATGATATACCTGTTGTAAATCTTTTGTCCTAAAATATGCACTATTCTTTGATCATATGGACATCTTTATGCATTGTCAGTTGTTAATTTTGATGTCACTGTGTTGTCTTTTCTTATCATTTTGTACACAAATAGTATCAAGATAAAATACCCGTTTGATACCAATGACATAGAGGACTTATGTATATGCATTTTCTCAACTTGATATAATGTAATTAACACTTTTGTGAATGCATACCAGTTTAAAATAGCATATGAACTCTCTATTCTTGATGTATCCTTGCACACTATTTATTTGATTTATCATTGCATACTTATTTGATAATGTTGATGCACTGATTACGTATGCTTAGCTGAAACTTTGATAAACATCAGCATTATCTTATGTGTATAATCCATTTGGTAGCATAACAATAAGTGGCATCCTATTTTTGTTGATGAATAATAAAAATCATCCTTTTAGCAGCATTAAGTCAACCTTAACTTGTTCAATAAGGAAATATAGGGTTACCTCATTGTTTGATTTGCAAATCTGCACTTTGCACTCAATCAATTATTTTCAATATGGAACTTCCATCTCTTATGACAGCCTTTCTTTTCACATGAACCCTCTAGCAGCATGTTGTATCCTTTAGTAGCACTATTTACAGAAATGTAATCACTTATAACAACTTTGAACCTCCACCCTCTAGATTGAAGACCTCTAGTAACACCGAATGAGCAATTTAAGGGCTGAAAGGTTTCATGACGGAACGTCATGTCCCTTCGACAGCCAGTCTTTTGTAGCATAATTAATTCAGTCAGAAGGTTGCATACTTATAATGTATGTATGCCCCCTCTACAACCTCCTTAAATATTCTTCAATTCTTCACCTCTTCATTATCTCAGTTGGACGGTTTCATGTGTGTAATACAAGCATGTCCCTTCGACAACCTACTTAGTCTTCACACCTGTACCTGTACATGAGGCAACCAACATTAATAAAACATCTTCTCCTTTTCTTGTTGAATCTGAATATGTTTTATGTATTTTTGTCTTGAATTTCATCAGTGAATAGAGATCAGCACAATAGAGTAGGATTTAGCTTTCTTCATTGCTCAGTTCATATGAACTAACCCTTCTCTCCTTCCTTCTTTGCTGCAGGTGAATCCCGGATGCGAGCCCAGAACTACGAAGACAATTAGTACAAAAAAACATTCAAAACTACAACAACAATACCAGGAAATGGGGGGCCTAACCCTTATCCTTTTGCGTTGATTTCTTTTCATTTATGAAAATGAAAAGTCAGGTCTTCTATTTTCCTATATTTCTGATTTAGCATGCATGCTTGCATTTTCCTAAAGCCAAAGTTTGTGTGGTTGATGTATAAAATGTATTTCATTTTGAATATCTTTTAATGAAAAGATGCTTTGTTTATCATTGAAATACACTTTTGAGTTCTATTGTTTTGAAAGCAACCACTGCTTGTGTGGCTATTTTAAATGTTGTTCTTTTGTTTATTTGAAAAAGCAAAGTGTCATTTCGATTTCAATTGTAGATTTGAACAACATTTGTACCTTGTAAAAGAAATATGCATTCTTTGATAACTTAGGGCAGAAACTTTCAGATATGCACCAGAAACGTGATAGAAAATTTAAACATTCAAACTAGTCAACCTTTTAACTCAAAATAACCTTATTTCACCAGAAATATCAGGGCTAATAACAGCCCTACCATTTTAGAATCACATAGTGAAAAATATGGTAACAAGAGTTTAACAACTCAATCAAAAGATCACAAGATGAACAAACAAGATGTGCCCAAGTTGAATAAAGACAACTTTGCATCATGGCAAAGAAGAATAAGACTCCACCTATTAGGTATTTGTAATGATGTTACTCAACACCTTGATACTGAATATATCTTGCCTATAGGACCTAATACTCTTGAGAAATTAAGAGAAAAGCATGAGCATATTTGCATGATGATAGAACTTGCCTCATCATTCTCTAATGCTGAGTTTGAAGATGTCAAAACCTGCACCTCTACAAAGAAAGTGTGGGATAAGTTGAAGCTAGTACATGGAGGAGATGCTAATGTACATGGAGGAGATACTAATGGCAAGAAGATTGTAGAGAGGAAAAGGTAGATACAAAGGTAAATTACCACTTGTATGTTTTAATTGTAAAGAGGTTGGACACTTTGCTGCAAGATGTCCTAACAGAAGAAAAGATGACAGAAGTAATGACAGAACATATGAGAAGAAGTTTGATAGAGGTGGTAACAGAGATTACCGAAGAAACCAATAGTCTGAAAGAAGAGATACCAGAGAATACAAGGACAAAGAAAAGAAATCTTGTTACCTATCTGAGAACAAAGCTAATGATACTGACACCGAATCTGAAGAAGACATTGAGATGGTATTTGCAGCCATGAAGGATGACTCAGATGAAGAAGAAGAAAGGTATGTAGAAACTACACTCATATCTAAGGTTAGTAAGAATGATGTATAGATCATAGATAGTGGTTGCACTCACCACATAACTGGAGATAAGCAAAAGTTTAAAACTTTTGGATACTATAATGGTGGTTCAGTAAGAATGGGTAATGACAAACCTTGTCCAGTTGAAGGTAAAGGAACCATAATGTTGAATAACCTGATCAAATGTGAAAACTTTTAATAGGTAAAAGGATTGAATTATAATCTGTTAAGTGTTTCACATCTGAACAATAAAGGTCACTGAGTAGCATTTGAAAATAAGAAGGCAAATATCTTCAATGAATCAGGAAGGTTGATCGAAACTTGTGAGTAGACAAAAGGTAACCTTTTCTATCTTGATGATATTAACACCACTTGTTTGATGTCTAGAAACGAAGACATATGGTTGTGGCACAAAATATTGTGTCATGTGAATTTTGACAACATGATAAAGATAAGCAATAAAAGAAATGTCAGAGGCTTACCAAGCATGACAAACCCTGAGCATATCATGTGCAAGAACTGTCAAAAAGGTAAGATGAAAAAGTCTAGTTTCAAAAGTAAAACCCATACATCTAATGCAATTCTAGAATTAGTCCATATTGATCTATGTGGACCCATGAGGACAAAAATTTACTATGGAGATAGGTATTTCATTCTCTTTGTTGATGATTATTCTAGAATGATGACAGTTATGTTCTTAAAAGATAAATCAATACATTCTAGATGTTTAAATGGTATAAGGCTATGGTAGAAAAACAAAGTGATAATAAATTGAAATGCTTAAGGTTAGATAGAGGAGGGGAATTTATTTCAGATGAATTCACTAACTATTGCAATGAGCATGGAATTAAAAGACAGGTTTCTGCACCGAGCACACCACAAAAACAAAAAAATGGAATTATTGAGAGGAGAAATAGTTCAATTGTTGACAGTGCAAGAACATTGATGATTGAGAAAAGCATCACTCAAAATTTCTAGAGGGAAGCTGTTAGTACTGATGTCTACACATTGAACAGGGTACAATTGAAGAAGGAAACAAAGAAGACACCCTATGAGCTTTGGTATGGTTACACACCCAATGTAAGTTAATTTAGAATATTTGGTAGTCAATGTTATATTTTGAAGGATGATAGAAATAGAAAGCTTGACTCCAAAATTGAAGAAGGTATCTTTCTAGGGTATTCAACCAAGAGTAAGGCTTATAAATGTCTTAACAAGTCATCTAACAAGATCATTGAAAGTGCAAATGTGAAAATAGATGAATTTGCAGAAAAGAATGATAAGGAAAGTAGAAAAGAGCCAGAGGAGTACAATAGGTTCATTTATAAAGAACCTGACACTCTACCCGAGCAACAGTGTATCGCTCCCGAGCAACATTGTATCGCTCCCGAGCAAGAGAACATTACACCCGAGCATCATGCTGCAATTACTGAAAATCAAGATAATACTCAAGATGATGTACCAAGTGATGGTGATCAGAATGAAGGTCAAGAAGATGATCAGAATGAAGGAAAAAGAGTTGAACAAAAACTTCCCAAGTATGTCAGAAGACCATTCACTGAATCAAATCATAGGAGACAAAAAGGTTGGAATGAGAACAAGAAGTAAATCACTAAACACTAGATGTTTACATTGTGATTTTGGGCCTAAATCTGCTAATACTGCACTTGAAAATGAAGAATGGGTCAGTGCTATGAATGAAGAAATAGAAAAAATTGAGAAGAATAGTACATGGACACTAGTACTGAGACCTGATGACAAGAATTTCATCGGTACCAAATGGATATTCAGAAACAAGTTGAATGAGAATGGAGAAGTCACAATAAATAAAGAAAGATTAGTATGCAAGGGGTATGCACAAGAAGAAGGTATTGATTATGGTGAAACCTTTGCACCCATTGATAGACTAGAAGGAGTTAGAATCTTACTTTCTTATGTTACATTCAAAAGATTCAAGGTATACCAGATGGATGTCAAATCTGCATTCCTAAATGGAATACTAGAAGAAGAGGTATACATTGAACAACCAGAAGGGTTTTTTGATCCAGACAAGAGGAACATGGTATGTAGACTACATAAAGCCTTGTATGGATTGAAATAAGTACCTAGAGCCTAGTATGAAAGACTTCACTCGTATCTCATTAGCATTGATTTTGTAAAAACAAGTGAAAATTGAAATATGTGCTTAAAAGAAGATACCGATGGTAATATTCTGATTGCTGAAATTTATGTTGATGATATCATTTTTGGGGGAAATGAAATGTTATGCAAATCCTTTGCTAATGAAATGAGAAAAAATTTGAAATGTCTATGTTTGGGGAGATCAAATTCTTTCTTGGTCTATAGATTCTTCAACAAGATGCAGGCATATATATCACTCAGTCCAAATACATCAAGGAAGTGTTGAAGATATTCAAGATGGAATATTCCAAGCCAATTGGAACACCTATGGCTAGCAGATGTAAGCTGACAAAAGAGGAAAAATCAAATGAGGTAAATCAGACCTTGTATAGATCAATGATTAGAAAACTAATGTGTGTTGTTCATACTATACCAAATATAGCACATGCAGTTGGAATAGTTGCAATATTCTATGTTAATCCCAAAGAACCACACATGACTATAGTTAAGAGAATTCTGAGATATCTGAAGAAAACTGAGGACTATGGCATATGGTATAAAAGAGAATGAAAATTTGAGCTACAAGTCTATACAGATGTTGATTGGGCTGGAAACATTGATGACCAAAAGAGTACAATTGGAGGAGCATTCTTCATGGGTGACAGGCTTGTCACATGGATCAACAAGAAGCAAGGATGCATCTCTTAGTCTACTGCAGAAGCAGAATATGTGGTTGTTGCTACAAATTGCTCCAATATTGCATGGATCAAACAGTTGTTGGAAGGGATGAATATGAAGATTCTTGAACCAGTGATTATATATTGTGATAATACCAGTGCAATTAACATTTCTAAGAATCCATTCATGCATGCTAAGACTAAGCATATTGCTATCAAGTATCACTATCTAAGAGAACAAGTGCAAGAAAAGGAGGTGATACTAGAATATGTTCACTCAAAGGAACAGTTAGCTGATATATTCACCAAGCCATTACCAAAAGATACATTTGAGTACTTGAGATAGAGACTAGGGGTACAACCCTTGTCTATTGGTCAGTAAGTTGACTAGGAGGTTGCATCAGCCTATAAAAAATTAGAAGATCATTCATGTTGATGCAAGCACCAAGATGAACAACAATAGATACATCTATACACAACAAGGTAAAAATCTACACCGAACACTAGAGACATTGTATTGTTGATGGATAGGGAAATTCAAGGAATATATTACATAAAGGGATGGAAGATGATATAGAAAATAATTGTTTGGCATTGTTGTCAAAGGGAGAGATTATCTCATTATCATAAGGGAGAGAGATTCATTATCATAAAGGAGATATTATCTCATTGATCAAAAAAGATTATATCATTATCCTTGAAGAAAAGTTTCTAATATAGAGGTGACAGTAAGAAGTGTGGTCTTTCTCCTTTGCCTTCAATAAGACACCCAAGTCAACTTGGGTTCCCCTAGGATCCTATATCCTTTCCCACACAATTTCTTCTACCTATCCAAGGTGGTAGAACTAATTTCCAACCTTTCCCAATTGGATACAATCCGATTCAAATTCTTACACTTTTGAGCTTTAGGGACACTAGCCCTATTTTAGGCCTCATCCTAGAAGTCTTCACCAGTGACTTCACCAACCCAAACTAACTATTGGGACACCTTCCTTATGTCTTAAGGACCAAGAATCACCCTTTGGTTCAGCCCTCCACCTTACGTACAGTACCTATCTAGGACTGTCCTAGAATTCCTTGTAGTATTATCCAGGAGGTTTTTCCAACTTAAATTTCCCTCCTGATCACCTTCTAGAAAAATAAGGATATATCTAGATACCCTTTATAAATTTATGTCAGACCCCAAAGCCTTTAGTTTCAACTCCACTCCAACAACACCTAACTCTCACCAAGTTCACAGACCTAATTGGCCTAATTAGGCTTGGATTTCAAGGCAAGTACTAGAAATTGGGTGCATGGGATTGAAGAAATTCTTCAGGTATCTTCAAATAACTCCCTACAACTCAAGTCCACTCCTAATTCACTCAACCAATCTTTCTAAAAAACATAACACTTCCTTCTCCTTCATTCTAGGCTGAATACATTGAGATATTCAGCCTAGGGCTTGATGCATGAGGGCCTTACCCTTCGATCCATCTCTTGATCTTTTAGAATCATTACATACACCATCCTAACTTGCATTTTCTAGGATATTAGAGAAATCCACTAGATAGAATGCAAGTTAGGACTCCATTTGCAAACTGTGCTTCAAATAGACTCCTTCCTGGACTGCTTTTTGGAAACTTCTAATAAAACTTGTCAAATCAAAACCAAATGACTTAAAATAAATCTAAGAGTGACAATAACACCAAAGAACTTCAATGCATCAACTTATTTTCCCAACCTCACACCACACACGTTCGTACAACTCAAAAATGCTCTCAAAAACATTTCATATTCCATTTCCCATGCATCAAAGTTACATTCCAGAACTTCTCACCATGTTGGTTCAAAGTAACCACTTAAGAAAACTTAAAATTTGAATTTGGATCGATCAAAACTACCCTATGACTATTGGGCTTTCATCTTGCAACTCTCAAGCAAATTTTGGAAGTTGCATGAGCGACTTTTTGACAAATTTTGCAACATTTGACAAAACTTGTCTTTCTGCACTCGATGACCTTAGGAATGAATCCAAACCTATCAACTTGACATAAAATGCTTAGAATAACATGAATTTGTGTAATTTAAAACTAAGGGCTCTAAAAATACAAAACATGCTTAATGTAACATAAACCTAACTAGGTGATCCAAATGGACTAAGGTATCTCTAGGCTCATAAGATTACCTAAGAGATCCTCGACCATACACTCATGGATCCCAAAACCAAAATAGGATGATCCTCTAAGATCAATCCATTTATGACAAACAAGATCCTCTAGGATCAAACAAAGATAGTCATGGGTGTACTGCATCAGTTCCTAAGAATCAAAAGGAAGAGTTAATCAATATTCAAAGGGAGAGATTGATTCAATATGAAATATCCATCTAAGGGAGAGAGTTCATACAAAGGAAGAGATTTCTATCAAAGGAAAAAGAGATTATCTAGAAGAGGAACAGTCAAGGCAGAGCACATATCAGAATAGAAATAGAAGTTGCTACATCTATCCAGTGAAGGGATTGAAGATTGAATAAATCCACTCTGCAAGAAACAAATCTAAGCTATATGAGCTTACCGAGAGCCAGACATTTGTAATAGTTACAAAAGGAAAGATTGATTAAACTGTTATATTTCATATTATATTGGTAATAGTATAGTATGATAATGTAGTGTGTTACCATGAATTCCAAAGGGAGAGATTGATGACATGTAACTGATTGAATGTTTGAAGATGTTAAGTTGATCACCAAAATACAGAAAGATAATGCAAGAAATTAAATTAGTTAATGGATTGTATTATCATTGATGTCAACTTGATATAATCTAATCAATTGTAATAAAAGTGTCAAGACTTCAGAGAATCAAAGAGAAAAATATTATGCTTTCATTAATGCATAAAAGACAAGCATTCACTAAGTGACTTCAAACACTGACGGCTAAGGGAACCCGATAGACAGAGATCACCAAAATTTAATTCATAGTGATGCCCGAGCAAAGAAACTAAGGAGTATTACCGAAGAGAAAAATCACAAGCATTACTGATGGCTAGAATTGTAGTGTTAGCCGACAAGCAAAACTTTGTAGTGAAGCCCGACGGACAGACAACCCCGACAGAGAAGCCTGAGTAGAACTGGAGTGTTGACCAAAGTTATCAAAGAGTTAAAACACTGAAGTTAATTGGAGTTTAGAAATGACAAAATATCTAGCTTTCAGAGATAAATATAGACTTAACTGGCAGTTATCATTGTTTTCATTGACAAGATAAAGCCAGAGATAAGTAAAGGATTCAAAGTTGTTTTGTCCAGTTGCCAAGAAGATTTCTACAAGATAAAACATGAGTTATGCTTTAATTTAGGATTGGCTAAGATTGCGGATCACACCAAGAACAAGAAAATCAAGAACCTAGAAATGGTGATATCATGTCTATAAAGAGACAACTTAATTCATTACAAATTAAGGGGAGTGAATGAAAAAGAGGATGTTGAAGAGAAACCAATGAAGAATGACTTCATACAATCCTGATCAATCAAGCTGAGGAAAGAGCTAGAGATTTCTGTAGACACCGAGCAACAGAGCATAGCATCACCAAGAAAAAACAAATGTGGAGAAAGGGTATTGAAAAGATTTATTGATCAAAATAGTTTAAGGAGCTTACAATAGATCTAAAAATCTGCAAGTATAAGTTGTATATGTGAAAAAATCATATTGTTTCAGTTTAACCATTGATTCAAAAAGTCTCTTAATCAAGCAGGATTTAAAGATCCTTTCTATATTGAGATACATCCCAAGGAGTATCAAAACGTTTGATCGTGAAGATAGCATGAGATGCCAGATACCATTTGACAAACTGGGGTTTGATCATAGAAGGTAGCATAGAGATGCCCGATATCAAGTGAAAAACTAATCATTTAAATCCTCTAACAATGTCACACCTAACAGTGTGTTTGTAACCTTTAACAGGGTTGGCTCTTCATCAAGCTCATTTTAGAAGAGTGAAAATTTTAGGTTACCAGTCCCAAGTGGTTTTTCCCTTAACAAGGTTTGCATGTTAAAAATCCATGTGTCAATGTGTTTATGAGTCATTAATTTAGTGTTTTGCATTACACATAACTAATCTGGATTGATCCGTATACACTAAGATATTTACTGCCATTCAGTAAATTGAAAGACTGTTATTTGGTAAACATAGAGAATAAGTTTTAACAGAGCATTCCAAGTAGTAGTTATTTAATAAGTATATTTGAAGGCATTGATCTTATAGGACTGAAGATAACTAAAGGCTTAATATTATGGTACTAAGCTTTTGGGTTGATTAATTGGAATAATTTTTAGGCCACTGATTCACCCTCCCCCCCCCCTCTCAATTATTACTAACAATTTTTACTTCTATTTATATTTTTTGACCTAATTTTCAAGAGATTTTTACCCTTTATGACCTTAAAATTGACATTTTTCATTATTGGGCATGTTGTGATCGATTTATTATCTGGTTTTCAAAAATGAAAACATAATTGACCTAGGAATTTCATTTTTCAATATCTTTTTTGCCTCTGATAATGAATTCTATTTTCATTTCTGAGGGGGCATCATATGGTCAAAACATGATTTTTATCACATGTTCGCAATGATAACAGAATCTAGGGTACTAAAATTTTAAATTACTATCAATAGGGCATTTTTGCATTATCCTTCATCAATTTTTCACATTAAGATTTCTCATCAGACAATTCATCAAACATCAAGTTGACATCAAGTTTCACATCAGGGTTTCATATCAGATTATCAAATCAGTTTTTCACATCAAACATTGTATTAGGTATACCAATCAAATCAAATCATTCAATTAGACTAGGACATCAATTTTATTTGAATCAATGCGCTTCACACATCAATTCAAAGAGGGGCATTTGTAGACACCTAAAATTGGCTAGGTGCATTTAATCAAATCAAAAGGCAATTTTATCAAATCAAATGGATTAATTCAATCAAAAGGGATGAAATCACATCAAATCAAAGGATCAATTAATAAATATATTGATTAATTAAATATAAGCCTAAAAGGGATAAATCAAAACTATATAATTGATTTAATCAATTAATTGTATATTTTAAATCAAAAATCAAAATCAACCTATTCCCTTACATGGCTAATTTAATTAATTAATTGAATTGATTAAATCCTAATTTCTTTCAACAAAGGAGACAAGAATTTGAAGAGCCAATAAGAATCAAGGATTGAAAGCACATGGATCACTCCAAACTTTGTAATCTTGATCACTCATTTAACCCTTCAACATCCTCACCACTCAATTTGTCTCTTTGTCCCAACCTTTGAAACCACCATTTAAATCCTTCAACTCAACCAAGCTTTGATCATGCTCAACTTAAATCTACCCCCTACAGTTGGGAAATCCTGTAAATACCAAGCATTTTGAGAGAATTATTAATCCTAGACATTCATGAGCAATTGCATCTACACTATAGAGAAATTCATCAAGATCATAATATTTGAGACCAATTTGAGAGCATAATAGAGAAATTTGAGAGCAAGATTGAATGAATTGCATTGCAATTTGAGAGTTGTGATATAGATTCAGGCATTATCATACATCAATTCTCATTCTAGGATTGTCACTAATGGAGATTAAGGTTGAGAGCTTCATTAGCATGCTTAGTTAGAGAGCCATGGAATGCTTATTATTATTTTGTCAATTTTTTGAGTTAAATCAGACTTTTCTTTCCATACAATTGATTAATTTCAAACTGATTTCATGAAGGTATACTTTATATATACACAATTACAAAATTGTAAAATGTATTGAAAAAAGAACAAAAAAAATTAAAGAAATCTCAAAAATCCAAAAAAATGAAAATTTAAAAATAAAAAAAAAATTAATAAATTTTAAAAATCCAAAGCAATAAATTGTCATTTTTCAGCACCAATGTCATTTCATTTTTTATTTTTCATTTATGTTTTTGTTTTCAATAATTATCCCTTGCAAAAGGACAAACCTTTGAGAAGACGCAATCAGGAGACATAGAACCCTGTTAAGTTTTTAGGATAGCTGCAAATGTAATAGCACTCTATTTTTGTATGTGTTTTCCAAATGCAACAATCTCTCTTTCATTTATATTAGGAATGAGGCTAGGAGAGACATGTCCCTTCATGGGACATGTCTAT
>MU223639.1:2670348-2735694 GCA_018584345.1 Thuja plicata
ATTTAATATTGAATATTAAATTTCATATGATTAATAATAATATAACATATATAATATATTATTATTAATCAACATGTATTATATATATTCTAATGATCATATGACTGAAGCTACAAACATTAACAAACCTCGTGCTTCATGAATCATCCATCAATAGACAAACCTATCCAATTGAGTCAATAATCGGTTTGATCAAACTTGTCATCATCAATTGGCCATCATTATCAGTATTTTGTCTTATATGAGATGTATCATTCCTGACACCAGACATTGTCATTATTTATCATGGTTCTTATACAAGATGTGTCCTTCCTAAAACCATACACATCTATCATTATTATTATTATCATAATTATCCTTAAAATATCAATTTTGGAAATTAGATCTGACTGGCTATTGGCTTGCTTGGTTTAGTAAGTCTTATGTTTCACTGATTTCATTTAGACACCATGTTCTTATGCTACTCAAGGATATCACCGAGTGACGAGAGTGGTCAGGATGATTCGTGGTCTTTTATTTTTCTTTGTCTTATCTATCATTGATTTTATCTTTCTCCATGTTCCTATGCTACTCAAGGATACCACTGAGTGGCAAGAGTTAACAGGATGTTTCATGGTCTTTAATTTGGCTTTGTCTTCTATTTGTGGGAATTTTTTCATGAAATTCTGGGGCATGTGTCTATTGGGTGTCTGTGTTGGCACGCTCACTTGTCGACTATTGCACATACTTTGACCCTCAATGTACATATATATCAAATAGATTGGGTCATTCCTTGTCTGCATCATGTCTATTCTCATGCAAAAAGTATCACATGATTTCTCTAACTTCATATATGTCACGATGCGACTCATCCGATTTGTCATATCAAAAAGCTATACAAAAGATAAATAGTGCACTAATAAACAAAAGCAAGGATTTATTTTTCTTTGTTTTCCTTTTTGTTTGGATTGTTTCTTTTTAAATTGGCTTTTTTTTCCTTTTGACTTGTCTTGTTTCCTCCTTGGGTCAATTTTGTGTTCTTATTGATTTGATGTTTTGGCTTCATTTTTTAAAAATGGCCTTTTCTTTCAATTTTTCGCTCAATTCTTCAAGGGGGCATTCCACCTCCATCCTTTGGTCTACTAGGGAAACTTTTTTCTTATGTGATTTCTCAAAATTTTCTTTTAAACAATGCTCAGAATCACATTGTCTAAAAGAGGGGGAAAATGTAGATTCCTAAAAATGGTCATCACCCCTAGGTCTACTTATTAGTCGTCATTTGCATCCTCGATCAATTTTGGTCAATTTCGAGTCATTTTGATTTATTTATTGTCCTGTCATGTATCTTGGTCATCTTGTCACATTTTTTATCTTTTGAAGTGATTAATTAAATATTTCAATGATTATTTAATTATTATCCTAATTTTTTTTCTTGGGAAGTAATTAGTTAATTAATTTCCAATGTCTCGATGCCCCCTTAGACCTAAATAAAGTTCATTTATTTATGCCTTACTGTCTTTTATTTTTATATTTGACTATTTTAATATTAAAATGGATTTTTGTGTCACTTTTTATTTTGCATTTAAATATGATTTTATTTAAGTGTCTTTTGGGCTTTTGGAGGGAAAGTCTAAAATTTGATTTTATTACCTGACTTTTATTATTGTGTGTTGGCTTTTCCTTTCTCTCTAACTGTTCGTTTCTTCATTATGTCTATTAAGTTTTTGAGTCATTTTTCTATTTAACGAGCCTTCTTCCTTTTTTGGCTAACCATGATTCAAGTATCCTCATTATTATCAAATTTTTCATACTTGATTTTTTATTACGTTAGTGCAATTGTCAACAATGAGAAACATTAAAGAGGAGAAAGAAGAACAATGAAACTTACAACAAAAAAATTTCAGAATTTGATTCTTTTTACATTTTTTTACATTATTGTTGTTACCTGTTTTTTTACTTCGTGCTCAAATAGGTAGAGATGGGACAATGGTGACACTAAGAGGTAATGTACACTTTTTTTTCAGGTTTCATGTTATTAATGAAAGGAAAATAAAGATAAAGAACATTATATCATGCTTGTGCAAATATGTTACAACAGTAAATCATATACTTGTTTGAACCAAAAGTTATTTTATTCATAAATAGTAAAAATACATATCCCACACAAAACGTGGGAAGTGACTGAAAAGACACATTATGTAAGTAAAACATGCATAAAAGAAGGAAGCATAATTAAGGAGATGGGACCTGTCATTTCCTGGAATGATGAATCCCATAGAGTGCAGTGTTTTCAACTTCATCTTCAAGCTTTAGTTGCTTCAAGAATACAGAGGAACCTACAGGGAGAGAGAAGGGGGTTTGTTAGAGCTCGGGGTCACAAATCCTTACTCGTACAATCAATCTCATATACATATCCTACTCTCATAATGCATATGAACAACTATGAACCATAAAGAAATCAAAGAACAAATCAAAACTTGAATTTTTATCTAATGAGTTTGTTTCATGTGCAGGAACAAGTACATAATTTGAAAACATGTGGGATGAAGTGGGCTCCCATGAGGGTTGATCCCAACATGCTTTCAAATGAAAAATACATAATGACACATAAGTATAGGGTATGATACAGGATGACCACTTATGTTATAGGAGTAGAGGCGAAAGAGTAACAACTACATGATATATGAAAACCAAGTGATGCACTGAGTGAACAATAGATACATTCATGAGCTCTTTCCACATTGATGAATTTTTGAAGGAGCGGTACTATAAAAATCATGAAAGCATGTGGACAGTAGTCAAACACAGAACAAACATTTTTTCATGATGATAATAGTGTACATATGAAAACAAAGCATATTAATGAAAAGAATGACAAATTTCAACATAAAGGAGGACTGTATCAACAATATATGAAAATAATCACAAAGATATAATGCATACATCAAGGGCATGGGGATTTAAGAATGCATGAAGATCATTAATCCAATAATAATGCCAAAAGACAGTCAAGGCACATCACAAAATACAATCCAATAATGATGCACTAAACAAGTAAAGCTTCATGAAGGTCCTTAACATATATGTATATCATCCAAGGTATCAAACTATAAATAATGTTTTGATCAATTTTAGAGCATGAACATGTCATGTATCAGTTGTGATTTATCAAATTGCAAATATAGAGGTGAATCATAATTTATTAAATAGAGTGAAAGTGTGGTGTGAAAGAGCGTATTGAGCTACAAGATAAGAAGAATATTTGTTATAACTGAGGGAAGAAGAGGAAAGTGCAAAGAAAACCCTCTTGTTACTTCAGGGTGATGAATGTAGATAAATAAACACAGTGAAGGTAGAGAACTATAATGAATTTTTCATGCTGATAAAAGAGTGTTCTATTTGCTGACTAAATTAGATTTGTTAAAGTTTTATAATAAGATGTATATAGGAAGTCAAACTCTCAAAGAAATGACAATATACAAACCATGCTAAATCAATGACAACTATCATAATAGAGAAACTCAATATGTGAAATAACAACATACATACCATCGATACATCGTGAAAAAGGTCATTATCATTGCAACTATAAGAATTGTTTACACTATAAAGACAAGGTCATAATGAGATAATGACCAAGAACAACCACAATATGATATTCAACAAGGTCACAAAATTTCCACAACTCTTAATGCCATGCCTGAAGCTATGTAAATGGCCTATGAATTTTATAGACATGAAGAAGATGATCTCAAATGATAATTGATAGTTTCAAGGATAAATAAAAATAGTCCTCTAAAGGAAAGACATTGAACAATAGTGACACCATAGCATATCTTTCCAGTGGCTTGGAATAGAGATTCATCCATT
This sequence comes from Thuja plicata, assembly GCA_018584345.1. Taxonomy (NCBI): domain Eukaryota; kingdom Viridiplantae; phylum Streptophyta; class Pinopsida; order Cupressales; family Cupressaceae; genus Thuja; species Thuja plicata. The sequence goes on from MU223639.1 coordinate 2,674,198, forward strand.
TGGTTCTACAAAGCTGCCATAGAGAGGAAGATAAATGATGATTGCTCCATGAAATCAAAATAGTTATATGGATTATATTTTCATCAAGTCAAAGCTAAAACATCTTGAAAATATAGAACGTTGTAAACCATGAAACCCTCCAAGATACTCAAGAACTCATAGCAAATGAAAGGGTTTTAAATTATCTTGCCACATTCTCATAGAAGTTGTGGCCTGCACAATATTAGTATAGAGAATAGAAATATGAAATACAGGAGAGCTTGAGGAGTCAAGTACCCAATACAATCATTTTGAGAAGCATGGATATATACAATGAACAAAAAATTTCATCATTTTTTGTATGTAGAGAGCCCAGTGAGGTTAAGGATCCCCAAATTTATGATAGATAACAGTTCATTGGTTTGTGAAAAGAAGATCCAAGGTAAAAACCATCAGAACTTTGTGAGCAATCACTAGGGTTTGAATACAAAGAGCCAAAGTTGAGACCTATACAGGTAAAAAGGGGATGAAACCCTTAAGATATTGCAATAAAATGTTGGTGTAATTAAATATTCCTAATTACACTTTACTTTATCTTACTTGGGATAATGCATTTCATAGAATTTTTTTATTGAGACACCTTGGAGTTTGCATCCTAATTTAGCACACAGTGTAGGAGAATTCCACTTTAGGTGGTGATGGTTGTTATCTCATTTCGCTTTATGTGTGAAATCCACCTTTAGTGCACATATCACATTATCATCCTCATCATATTGCACACACTTCATTACATAATGGAGGAGCATCCACCTTTGGTGGACATGTGATTTCACCTTGCATAGGTGATAACTTATCTTCTCCTTATCATTCTCTCTTATTGCCTTGCCTATATATGCAGACACTTCTATATCATAAATAATCTCCAATATCTTCTATTGGCATATTGCATCATTAATGCGAATACAATTTATTCTTGTTCATATCATCTCTCTTGTCTTTGTGCTATTCTTTGACCTCTAGATCCTTGGTTCATTACTATTTGAAAATTATTACATGGTATAAGAGCTATTGGAGCATCTCGTATAGTCTGTTCGGAGAGTTCTTAGTGCATGCATTGGAGCTCAATATTTTAGATCTGAGGTAGAGGTCAAATCAATGGAAAAAAAAAATTTCATAGGTAAGCCTATGGCCTGCTTGCGCAAATAAGGTATGATTTTATTAAAAAACCAAATCTCTGTGATTTCTTCATTTATTTTTCATAGTTTTTATTTATCCTTTTTTCGAGAAAAAGATTTGTTTGAGGTTGTACCCCATACTCTTAGTATTTTTTAGAATATCTATAGAATCTTACACTGACCACCAATCACCAACCACTAAATAATATTGGCAGCATTAAAGTGAATTTTCAGCGACCACACTTCATCTGGTGTCTTCATGTCATCAAAGTGGCTGCTCGTCGATATATAAAAAGTCATGGGTAACCAAAAACCCCACCAATCTGGGATTAAACCCACCAATTTTCACCGCCCCCTGAGTGACAGATCTAAAAGACCAGCCTCGGGCCACCACGGGGCACAATCTGGAGAGCCTCATCCTCCACAACGCGGGTAGACACATCAGAGGCTCCGATCTGCGCTATCAGTGCCATATTTTCTCAACACGTGATCCAATCACTGCAACATGTGGAAATATCCTCATTGTAAAAATCTACATATTCATCATCACCATCTCATTAGTATGGAGGTAGATTCAGTGTCACGTCATCCAGATGGGCCTATTTTTTCCACATGTAGATATTCACTATCTTAAAATTGACGGTTATCCAACCGTCAAAACAAGGAAGATTGGCAATTTGCGATGACGACCATATGACCATGAAATTTAATCTATGAAATTATTAACATCATCACCTGGTTGAATTTTCCTACACCTCTCCATTTGAGTTTTTGATTTTGTAGCCCATCTTCAGAGGCTCATAACTTGCTCATATTTGGTCCTTTTTTGAGCAATTATTTTTGATTTAGGGTAGAATTTTGTGAATATTATAGTGGTGCCATTATTTTATGATTTTGGTGGCCAGATTGATTAGAAATTGAAGATTTTCATGAGTGTACATGTCTAATCCCACATTTTGCAACATCTAGAGCTTTGTTTGGGCACATACGGTAACATTTTTAGGTGTAATTTTTTTTTAAAGTGTATGATTTTTTCGTCTACTTTCCAAATCTACAATCAGTTTTTAGTAATTTTTATTGGAAATACCACATTCATAAATAGGCCATTTTGGGGCTATATATGCATTTGGTTACTCCTTGGATTTCAGTTTTCTGATTTGCATTAGTGATTGAAGGAGTTATCAGTTGTTTGCGTTATTATTTGGTTGTATAATGGACTTTTCAAAAGTCAAAATCCTCACTCCATATAATTACCATGAATGGAAAGAGTCTATTGTTATTCAATTGTTAAGTGTTGGATTGCATATAATATGTTGTAGGTAGGATCCATAACCAGCTACAGGGGTCACAGGAAGGATAAAATAGTTTGATAGAAGGGATAAAGCACTTGACTCTCTTAGATCATCCATCTCTCCTAATTTTCTATATCATATTGCATCTTGGACACTATGATGCTTGGTCAATCTTGGAGGGACTCTTTGGTAAACTTGATAGAATGAGAAAATTCAGATTATAGAATGAGCTCATAAGTTTAGATCCTAGATATTTTGACAATATTCAAGACTTTTGTCTAAGTTCAATTAGATTAGATTGGATCTTTCTAATTGTGGCATTACTAAAGAGGATGAACAATTGATTTTATCTATTCTTTCCAAGCTAGGTCTTGAAATTAAATTTTTGTTTCTACATTCTATGCTACTATGGATGCTCTTGGTAGTCCATACAAAATGCCTTCTCTTGATGAATTTGCAACTCAAATCACAAGGGAACAAGCAAAGTTGGCACACATGGGTCAATTGAAGCCTTCAACGCATCATACATTGCTTGCAAATGACTTGACTCCTAAGGCTTCCAATGGAAAATGAAAGAAGAAACATAAGGATCCTAAGTATAATGAGAAAGGTGATGACTATACTTCACACCATACTTTTGAATCCAACTCTTTTTCAAGAGAGAAATCATCTAGAAGAAAGAAGGTAAAATGTGCATATTGTAAAAAGGAAGGACATGCTGAGCATAAGTGTTTCCATAAGAAGATTGATGAAATCACTCACATTCTTTGAAAGAACAACATCAAGCTTTCCTCATTAGTCTGTCCACCTTCTTCTTCATCAAATTGTGCAGCTTCTTCATCCAAATCATCATTCAAGGATAAAGGTAAAGATCAAGCACTTATGGCTTCCACACATCCTGAGAAAGGTAAATGGCTTCTTGATTCAGGTACCTCACATTATATGAGATCTTCTATGGATATGTTTTCTTCTATTGAGCCTTGTAATTATCCTAATATATTGATGGGTAACAACACATACATGAAGTTTTGTTGGAAAGGATCTATTCCTATGGAAGGGGGGAAATTTAATGATGTTCTTTTTGTACCATCTTTGACCACTAATATCCTTTCTATTTATCAAATTACTCATGGGGCACAAGCTCAAATTGTTGAGTTTACTATTGATTATGTCTACATTAGGGACAGAAGACTAGAGATGGCATGGTTGTGGGAGTTTTTGATCATGCATCATGCTTGTATTCATTTTCACATTTTGTTGATGACGATGATGATGTTCATTATGTACCCACCCTTCTACCAAGGGTGGATTATGTATGTGAGGAAAAATTTGGACACTTGAATCATTGTGTTATTGAGACAAGTGTTGAGCTTCCTACTCCACCACCTCCTACTTCATTGGACACAAGTTCTACTTTTCAGTAGGATGATCATAGTGCTTTAGATATTGCAATGTGGGATGACTACTTGGATGACACTCCAACATTGTTTGTTGAGTTTCATATTGCAGATTTGGGAGACATACTTGAGGTGCTTTCTCTTCTCTTTGATGAAAACTTCATCACACTTGGAGTTAGAGATACTTCTTCACCTTCTTTGGAGATTGATATTCTTGATTCTTCTCCTTCACTTGGTTTGTCACAATTCATTGTTCAGTTTGTTGATGTGATATATTCTTTGTGCATGGAGATACCTCTTCAGTCTTCAGAGATACATACATGGAGACTTCCTTCCTCATTCTTCCATTTTGTCATGGATTGGATTCTTCATCGTATGATGTATTTTTTTTCTTCCTAAGGGCAGACATGTTGCTTGTAGGCATTGGATTATCTTTTGTTTTCAGGTACACTTCATCAGTATTGTAGCTTCTTCATTATGGGGGATATCATGTCTCCATCTTTCCTTCCTATGGGGGGATAATTGATTGTATATACATGATGTATGTTATACTTGGGGGTCTTGAGTACTCCATCCATCCATGCATCTTGTGTGTTTTCATCTCTCTTTTTGGAGGGGATTTTTGTCTCATGAGGTTTTCTCCCTTTCTCTGCTTCATGAGAGATTGCATTTCATGTATCGCATTGCATATTGTACATGGGTACCTAACATGACCTATTAGCTGGGACCCATCTCACATTGTGATTTTAAGTGCATTCCCCTAAGTTGCACTTAAGGGGGCTGTTGGTGTAAATAAATATTCCTAATTACACTTTACTTAAGCTTACTTAGGATAATGCATTGCATAGTAGTTTGTCATTGAGACACCTAGGAGTTTGCATCCTAATTTAGCACATGGTGTAGGAGAATTCCACTTTAGGTGGTGATAGTTGTTATTAATTCTACTTTTGTGTGAGATCCACCTTTAGTGCACATATCACATTATCATCTTCATCATATTGCACATACTTCATTGCATAATGGAGGACAATCCACCTTTGGTGGACATGTGATTCCACCTTGCATATGTGATAGCTTATCTTCTCCTTATCATTGTCTCTTATTGCCTTTCCTATATATGCAGACACTTCTATATTGTAAATAATATCCAATATCTCCAATATATTCTATTGGCATATTGCATCATTAATTAGAATGCAATTTATTCTTGTTCATATAACCACTCTTGTCTTTGTGCTATTCTTTGACCTCTAGATCCTTGGTCATTTCTATTTCCAGATTCTTACAAAAACAAAGATTTCCAACTCATAAGCCACGGTCACAAGTGACAAAAAATGTCATGAACCCTCAAAAATATATGCACATGCATTCACTATGACAATGATGGAAGGAAAACCACAGAGAAAAGAAGCTCAATGACCATTGTTAAACTCACCTTAGGAACCATGAAATTTGCATGAAAATCTTCATTTTAGCATCAAACCCCAATTTTCTCCATGGCACCCAGAGCAGTACAAAAGATATAAAATGAAAAGACAAATGATCGAAGGCTTTTGTTTTTTAGGGTTTCAACCCTAATACCACCAAGAGGGAATAAAGGCATTTTTTCCTTGTTAATTTGTTAAAATCATTTGAACTAATACCCAAATAATATATACATTTAGCATATTTATATTTAATTAATATTTATTAAGTAACCAAAAATATTACTTAATAAATATTAGTTAAAAAATTAATATTTATTAAGTAATTTATTTTTGGCTACTTAATAGATATTAGTTAAATATAAAATAGAATATTATTTTCTATAATTGCATTAATTAAATGTGATTAATATTTATTAAATGTTATGTTATAAACTATATAATAAATGTTAAATTTAAAATACGATTATAGAAAAATATATGAAGTTCAAAAGGATTATTTTCCAATTGGAGTTCAAATTTCATATGCATGTTTTGTGGAGGGCTCTTTTATTTTCTTGAGGAGATATGAGTTTTGCATGGCTAATTGAGGTGTTTAGAGAATTTAGTGGCAGTTTATTATCAATTTGGAGCCTACATTGGTGGAGAATACATGTGAGAGGGTTTTGAGGTGGTCAACTGCATGTTTCTGGTAGTTTGACCCCTCTTTCTCCTTGATTTTCTCATTTGCTCGACCCTTGAGAGTTTGGAGTTGTATACTGATTATTTCACTTTGTATGAGGGGTTCATTCTTTTTTCCATTTTTTTCTTTCTACAAATTTGGCCTACATTGTATTGGGCAAATGTAGGTTGTAGCCGAGATTTTCATGATTATTCTATTATAGAGACTGATATCCCTTCTCAATTATGAGTTTGAAGTATTGTTTGTGATTTATTTGATTTAAATGTTGTGTTTTTCCTTTATTTGATCAATTTCCTTCAATATTGGATGCAGAAATCAACATTTTTGTTGATGACAATTATTCAATTGTGTATTGTCATTGATGTTTACACAAATGTCTAATCCTATCCAAGCACAGTCAGTTCATGCCAAGCACTCTCGAGCATTAAAGAGGACCAAAGTGTTTTTTAGTTCTAACCGAGTTCACTTGGGCATTACAGTGTTGGTCGGGCGTTGAAGGATTTCAGTGTTGATTGACTAAAATAGTTAGTGTCTGCCGACTAACAATAGACTATATTTTATGGATAATTGGCTATATGTAGCCAACAGACATGAGTTTTATTATTTATTTGGAAGGATATAAAGGCTGACTTGACAAGGGTTTTATATATATATATATATAAGGTCAAGTTTGGATTGAATAAAGTGAGATAATGTGTGTTTATGATATGAAGAGTGAAGGCGAAATCAGATGGGATTTTGATTGAGAACAAACATAGAGGACTGCAACAGAATAAGTGATCGGTGAGGATCAAGTCTTTAATCCAAAATAGAGATCTGAATCAGCAAAGACACTTGCTTATCAAAATAGGTCAATCCATTGTTACTTTCTAACTATTGTAGCAGTAATCAAAATCTCTTAACATAGTAGACTTAACAATATTTTGTAAAACCTCTCACAAGGTGACATTTCTACATTGAAGTGTTTAAAGACCTCTCACTAGGCCACTCCTTACAGGGTGATTAAATCCTCTAACAGGGTCACACCTAACAGTGTGTTATTGTAACCTTTAACAGGGTTGGCTCCTAACGAGGCTCACTTCAGAAGAGTGAAAAATAGTGACTAGTTGCAATTGGTGGTTTTTTCCATATTGGGTTTCCACGTTAAATCTTGGTGTTATATGTGTACATTTCATTTGCTTTATGGTTTATGTTTCTGTAATCAATTACTAAAGATAATCACAGTTAATATCTTAAGATTTTCTATGTTAACCGAGTGATAGTAGAATATCTGTGTTAATCGAGCAACGGTGACTAATTTGTTTAATACATCTAAAGGACTTGGATTTGTTTTTGTGGTAACTGATTCACCCCTCCCCTCTTAGTTACTCAACTCATTTCCAATAATTGGTATCAAAGAACCAAGTGCTTTCAGGGAAGGTTTCAAAGCCTAAGCTAAAGATCGGAGATGTCTTACAGAAGGGAGATCTTGAAGCTTAACAAAGACAATTTTGTAGCATGGAAATATTTGATGAGAGTACATCTATCTACCATTGGAGCTATTAGTTTGAAATTCTTGGACCATACGTATGTGGAACCACCAAGACCTTTGACTATGGATCAGATGATAGACATGAAGCATCACAGCATAATGATGATTGATATAGCCTCTACACTCATCTATTCTGAATTTGATGAAGTCAAGGACTTCCCTAATGCCTTTGATATGTGGAACAAACTGCATGATATTCATGGAGGAGATGTCAATGTAAAGAGAGCCAAAGAAGAAAGTCTCCAAGGTCAATTTGATCTGATTAAAATGTAAGAAGGAGAGGACATTACAAAATATAGTGAAAGAATCAAGAAAAGTGTCAGTGCAATCAGAGCTACAGGTGGAGTAATTGAAGACACAACAATGGTTAGCAAGGTATTGAGAACTTTACTTCCTATCTATGCAATTAGAGTTTCATTTATTCAAGAAATGAGATGCAGTAATGGTATAACTCTAGATGGATTTATTGGAATATTATCAGCCTTTGAGTTGGATAACTTTGGCAATTACTCTCCTAATCTTGGAAATCTTGAGTCTGCATTCAAAGCTAAATTAAACCTTGGAAAGACGAAAGAAAAATAGATTGACAGTGACAATAATGATGAATCTGATGATGAAGATATGGAAATCATTGAAGCATTACTTGCAAGGAGAGCTGCAAAAGGAAAAGGATAGTACAAGGGAAGAATACCATTAATTTGTTTTTCATGTGACGAGGTTGGTCACATTGCTACTAAGAGTCCAAACAAGGAAGACAAAGGTGAGAAAAATTTCAACAAGTATAAAGGCAAGAAAGATTACAAAAGCTACAAAGAAAAAGGTAAGAAATCTTTTTACATTGCTAAAGATTATGATAGTTATGAAGATGAAGATGAAATGGTTTATGTTGCTATTAAGGACAATTTAGATAATGAAGATAATGAAAAGGCAACACTATATTCTCATATTAGCAAGAATGACACCTGGATAATTAATATTGGTTGTTCTCACCACATGACTGGTGATAAAACCAAATTTGAACATCATGGGCACTATGATGGTGGGAGTGTCTATTTTGGGAATGATGAACCCTACTATGTGAAAGGTAAAGGTTGTATTGCTTTAATAGAAGGAATCAAATGTGATAATGCTTATTGGGTTGAAGGACTAAGGCACAATCTATTAAGTGTGGCACAGCTGAAGAACATTGGTTTCAAGGTTGAATTCATGAATGGTAAGGCCAAGCTCCTGGATGATAAGAAAACCTAGTTGGAACTAGAAGACAAACTAAAGGTAATCTATGTTATCTTGATCTTAATGAAAGTTCATATTTTATTGCACAAGTAGAAGAAAGTTGGTTATGGCATAAATGGTTATGTCATGTGAGCTTTGATAACCTAGTTAACATAAGAAAGAACAAAAGAGTAAGAGGAATTCCTATTCTGAAGAAACCTGAACTAGCAATATGCAAACAATGTCAAATTGGGAAGATGGGCAAAACTAGCTTCAAGAGAAAGAACTACAATACAGAAGAAGTTTTGGAATTGGTACATACTGACTTATGTGGACCAATTGGAAAAACAAGTTACACAGGTGAGAATTCTTTCATTCTATTTGTTGATGATCATTCCAGAATGATGACTATTATGTTTCTCAAAGAAAAATCAGAAGCTTTTGAGAAGTTCAAATGGTACCTAGCCAGAGTTGAAAAATAAGCAGGAAAGAAACTGAAATGCTTAAGATCTAATAGAGGAGGAGAATTCATTTATAATGAGTTCAATGAATTTTGCAATGAAAGAGGAATCAAAAGACAAGTATCTGCCCCTGGTACTCCACAAAAAAATGGTATAGAAGAAAGAAGGAACATATCCATTTTGGATTGTGCAAGAACCTTGATGATTGAAAAGAATGTTGCTACCAAATACTGGAAGGAAGCCATCAGCACTGCAATTCACACCATGAACTGAGTTCAACTGAAGAAAGGTACTAAGAAGACACCTTTTGAATTACGGTATGGCTATAAACCTAATGTTCGTTATTTCAAAGTATTTGGAAGTAAATGTTACATCTTGAAGGAAGAAAGAAATGGAAAATTTGATGTAAAAGGTTATGAAGGTATATTCCTAGGCTACTCCTCTAAAAACAAAGCATATAAATGTTTGAATCTTTCTACTCATAAAGTAATAGAAAGTGTGCATGTAAGGATTGATGAGTTTGCAGAAAGAGGTGAAGAACAGAGCAGTAAAGAGCCTCAGGATTATAGAAACTTTGTATATTATGAACCTGATACTATACCTAAGATACAAGCAATGGTGATTGGACAACATCCCTGTCAACCATTGAATTCATCTGCACAAACCCAAACAGTTCAACCTGAGTTGCAACCCGAGCCACTAGTAGAGGAAACGAAGTCACAGACCGAAGAGACCGAGTCACAAATAGAGCAACCCAAGTCTCAGACAGTGAAACCCGAGTATCAGACAGAAGAACAGAATAGAACTTTTGAGCATGGTGAACCTAGTGGAACAAGTCCAGAATAAAAAAGGAAGGATCCTGTACTTGCAAAATATGTCAGATGGCATCATGCACCTGAACAAATAATTGGAGATCAGACAGAAGGTGTAATGACAAGGAACAAAATTAAAGGTACATGTTTTCATAGTGAAATTGAACTTGGAACTATTAAAGATGCATTGGATGATGAAAATTGGATTGAAGCAATGAATGAAGAGATTGATCAGATAGAAAAGAAAAAAATGTGGACCCTTGTACCTAGGCCAAAAGATAAGAATGTGATTGGTACTAAGTGGGTTTTCAAAAACAAGATGAATGAAAAAGGAGAAGTTTCTAGAAACAAGACAAGATTATTATGTAAAGGATATGCTCAAGAAGATGGTATTGACTATGGAGAAACTTTTTCTCCTGTTTCAAGACTTGAAGGAGTCAAAACTCTCCTGGCATATGTCGCACACATAGGATACAAGGTATATCAAATGGATGTAAAATTTGCATTCCTGAATGGAATTCTTGAAGAGGAAGTCTACATTGAGCAACCTGAAGGTTTTGTAGATCCTAAAAAAAGGAATATGGTTTGCAAATTACACAAAGCATTGTATGGACTGAAGCAAGCTCTTAGAGCCTGGTATAAAAGACTGCATGGTTACTTGATCAGCATTGGATTTCAGAGAACTAATGACAATAGTAGCTTGTATATCAAAGAAGGACCTTAGAACAAGATACTATTAGAAGAAATATTTGTTGACAATATATTGTTTACTGGATATGATGACTTATGCAGAGCATTCTCAGAAGCTATGAGTAAGGAATTTGAGATGTCTATGTTTGGTGAAATCAAATTCTTTGTTGGTTTACAAGTTTATTAGATGAAGGATGGTATCTACATTACCCAGTATAAATACATCAAAGAGATACTGAAGAAATTTGGGATGGAAGACTCTAGACTAGTTGGAACACCTATGCCTATCGGACATAAGTTGTCTAAGGATGATGATTCAAAGGAAGTAAACCAGACTACCTACAGATCCATGATTGGTAAACTTTAATATGTTGTTCACACTAGACCTGATATTGCATTAGTAGTTGGCATTGTTGCAAGGTTTTCAGCTAATCCTAGAGAGAATCATTTGATGGATATCAAAAGGATTCTGAGATATCTTAAGGGTACTGAAGATTATGGATTATGGTATAAGAAAGGAGGAAACTTTGATTTAAATACTTTTACTGATGTTGATTGGGATGGAAGTGTTGATGACAGAAAGAGAAAAAGTGGTAGATCATTATTTCTTGGCAAAAGGTAAGTCTCCTAGACAAGCAAGAAACAAAACTGCATTTCTCAATCTACAGCAGAAGTAGAGTATGTTGCTACAGTAGTGAATTGTTCAAACATCATATGGTTCAAACAGATGTTGTCAGGCATGAAGGTAGAAGTCACAGAACCAATCATTATCTACTGTGACAACACCAGTTCTATTAATATCTCAAAGAACGTTGTGATTCATACTAAGACTAGACATATTGTAATAAAGTATCATTTCTTGACAGAGTTGATTCAGGACAAGGAAGTAAGATTGGAATATGTGAATACTAAAGAACAAATTGCAGACATATTCACAAAACCATTACCTAAGGATGCATTTTTTATCTTAGAGGAAAGCTAGGGGTAATTTCCCTAAGTGAGGCTCACTAAAACACAGTTTAGTGATGCATCAACCGAGCTACAAAACTAACTTAATATGTTGATGCAGATATTTAGAGCTTATTGCATATGAATCAGTACAGATAGGTACATTACAACTTCATTGGATATGTCAGTTGGTGTCTTTGGCATTGGTTTTCAAAGAGGGAGAGATTACCGTATGTCATAGTGATCAGTGAAAGAGGGAGAGATTATTGTATGTCATAAAGATCACTGATGGAGAGATTGATGACAGAGGAAGAAATTTGTATTTCAGTGATAGAGGGAGTGTTTGGATGAGAATCAGAATGAAGCTAAAGACATTAATAAAATTGGATGAGAATAAGAATGAAGCTAAAGACATTAATAAAATTGGATGAGAATCAGAATGAAGCTAAGGACATTAATAGAAATTTCATTCTTATGTCTGCTGCTCTATAATTCTGTGTATTATGACATGTTGTGTTGCCATCAATTCTAAAGAGGGAGATTGTTGATGACAATTATTTAATTGTGTATTGTCATTGATGTTTACACAAGTATAGTGATATTTACACAAATGTCTAATCCTATCCGAGCATAGTCGGTTCATGCCAAGCACTCTCGGGCATTAAAGAGGACCAAAGAGTTTTTCAGTTCTAACCGAGGTCACTCGGGCATTACAGTGTTGGTCGGGCGTTGAAGGATTTCAGTGTTGACCGAGTAAAATAGTTAGTGTCAGCCGACTAATAGTAGATTATATTTATGGATAATTGGCTATATGCAGCTGACAGACATGAGTTTTATTAGTTATTTGGAAGGATATAAAGGCCGACTTGACAAGGGTTATCATATATATAAGGTCAAGTTTGGATTGAATAAAGTGAGATAGTGTGCGTTTATGATATGAAGAGTGAAGGCGAAATCATATGGGATTCTGATTGAGGACAGAGCACAGAGGAGTGCAACAAAATATTCGATTAGTGAGGATCAAGTGTTTAATCCACAACAAAGATCCGAATCAGCAAAGACAGTTGCTTATCAAAATAGGTCAATCCATTGTTACTTTCTAACAATTGTAGCAGTGATCAAAATCTCGTAACAGAGTAGACTTAACAGTCTTTTGTAAAACCTCTCACAAGGTGACATTTCTACATTGAAGTGTTTAAAGACCTCTCACAAGGCCACTCCTCACAGGGTGGTTAAATCCTCTAATAGGGTCACACCTAACAATGTGTCATTGTAACCTTTAACAGGGTTGGCTCCTAACAGGGCTCACTTCAAAAGAGTGAAAAATAGTGACTAGTTGCAATTGGTGGTTTTTCCCATATTGGGTTTCCACGTTAAATCTTGGTGTTATTTGTGTATATTTCATTTTCTTTATGGTTTATGTTTCTACAGTTAATTACTAAAGATAATCACAGGTAATATCTTAAGATTTGCTATGTTAATCGAGTAACAGTAGAATATCTGTGTTAACCGAGCAATAGTGACTAATTTGTTTAAGACATCTAAGGGACTTGGATTTGTTTTTGTGGTAACTGATTCACCCCTCCCCTCTCAGTTACTCAACTCATTTCCAACAATTTTATAGTGTAGGTCTATGGGTGTGTTTAAAATATTCTAAGTTTTAAATTAGTGAAGACGTCATTATTTTTATTTTTAAAAGTCTCAAAATTCAGAAATCTCTCATAAGAATTGTTATTGCAGAGTATGCTTGTATGGGTTGTGAGATCATATAGTGTCTTTAATAGATTATTTTTGGGTTGATTGGCTGCATATCTATTTCATCATTCAGTGCATCACCATTGAGAGATAGGTTTAAATTCAAGCATATCCTTCTGTCATTTTCCCTATTTCAAAAGATAGTTTTAGGTGATACTGAGAGGAAAATGACCTTCTCCGGAGATTGATCCTCATCGTAGGCATAACCACATGCCTAAAGATCATTCCATGTTTCGCAGGATTCTTCAGTTTTCAAACTTAGCATAACTGGTAAATATGATTTTAAGTGTTTCGTGGTTGAGTTTTCATATTCGTGTACTAATTTTTCCCTACTTACAATAACATTTGAAGGCTAATAAACCCCATGGGCCAAACAAATATCTTAGTAATTATTGAGGAGCATGTAATATTTGATGAATCTATGCATTTCTATGCCACAAATAGTGTGGTCATGCTTCATAATAAGAGGATGTCAAATTCATTCACCACATTAGTTGTACAAAATATAATTTAGTTTCAAGGTACTCAACCAAAAAACTCCTCATTGTGTGATTATAAAATTTGATAAGTATGTCAATGTTCCATGGGACATTGATAATTCAAAGTTGGTCTTGTTCCCCCTATTAAAAGAGACAAGAATTTATAGAAATCCTTGTCAAAATGGCATGAGATTTAACCTTGGGCAAGTGACACAGTAGATATTGGTAATGTATAGAGATGTAGTTTAATTTTCACTTCTATCTCTCAAGTTACAACTCTAAAAAAAAGAATATCACCACCATTCTCATTTATAACTTACTCCAATTTTAAAAAAACACTAGCGATTTAGCAATGCATCTAATGACTCTAAAAAGAGAACAATGTACTCAATAAAAAAAAGGCTATAAATATCTATGACTATTAGCTATGTTGATAACACTATTAGGTTACTAATATGTAGCTTGACTACCATTTGGTCATGTTGTCTTTTGTCTAGATCTTTCAAAATTTGATATCCTAAATTTTGTCTCCTCCCTCTTTCATAATGTCTAAGCCTCCATGCTATCATCTTTATCATAAGGATATTTGGCAACCAAACTTAAAACAAATTCATACATTGTTTGGTGTATAGATATTAAAATTTATGAACCCTCCATATATTTGTGTTTATAACTGGAAATTGAATGCATCTACTATCAATTTATTGCAAATTAAAATGTAAGTTACAACCACAAACAACATGTCAAAGAGATTTATATTTTTGTTATATTAGATAAGAGAGTCATTCAAGGATTACAACTAAAAAATTAATTGAGTGCTATTACATATCATTGCAATGATGAAATTTGCATACTCGTGCCAATTTATTTTTAGTTTCTGGCTCATTTTGATAAAAAAAAATATTATGACAATTAGATAGAGGTAAGTATCATACTTTTGTGTTAAGTTTGGCTTCCTCCTTGATCACTATTGATCCCCATCTACCCCACCTTCATGTATTCCTGTATATTCAACTTTATCCTAGACTCACATACACCTATTCCCACTACTCAACTCGTTATTAGTCCACACATTCATGTATTTATTCATGATCCTAAGATCTCACATTCCTCATCTTGGATCAATCATGTGCTCCAATGTGGTTGACTACAAATTCAATTTTTTAAAATTCAAATTGCCAACTCTCGCCCTTCTTTATTAGCCATTTAAAGTCAACTTATACTACATTGATTTTGCATTTAAACACATCCCATTACATTTGGACATTAGATTCAACTAAACGGAGAATTCTTTGGAACCTTTCAACTTGAAGCCTAAAACATAAAATTATAAAATGACATTCTATAATTTATGGTGTCAAGGCCTAACATTCAACAAGACTTGATCCTTGGTGGACTCGTTAAGAAACATTCACCTTCACTAATAGAACAAGGGCTCATTGACATACAATCTTATGGATAATACAATTCTTTCAAAAAACATAAAGATGCATGCCTTTGACAATGTTATCTAAAATCTTTGCCTCAATATTGTAAAGTTGACATATCATGGTTAACCAAGGAGATTTTCACCTTTCCATTTTTCAAAACTATCAATCCTTAAGCCTTCCCAAATATTAGTGATCAAGGAATATTTTTTTGTAGAAGTGTGAAATAAATTAATTCAAAACCATATGTTACAAATCAAGTTCATGCAATCTAAAAGATGAATACGCCAAATTTTGCAATTACCCATTTAAATTTAATCTTTCCACTTTAAACATATAAAATATTATAATTAAAAAATTTACCAAATAAATAAACTACTTTGTTTATTTCTAAATTTCACTATTCAATAAAATGTAATTACAATTTTTTTACTATAAATGACCCCCAAACACATGGAACTTTTGAAGACCTAAAAATCAACATGTATCTATATAGCACCACAATTATGGTTCCATCTTTCCCAAAAACACCCTTTAAACTCCTATAAAATAATAAAATATGCTATAACACTAGAAACATTAGAGGCACAAATTCAGAAAGCTTAATTGAGAAAAAAAAGGGAAAACACTTCACTTATGCCTGGTTAGAACAACATATTTTCTTTTGTCCAAGCCAACATCCCATAAATGGTATTTGAAATACGTAGACTTAATTTTAAAGTTTGGACACTAACATTCCCCATCTAATTTAACTTATCCTCTACTTTTGTGAAGTTCAATCTAATAGACTTCACCATTGTTTGAGAGCATTCAATAGCTCTTCTTAAATTTCAAATAATTTAATCGTTAAAATAAATATTCTTGAAATATTAAATAATTTAAAACATTAAGTAATTTAACAATTAAAAGGATAAACATTCTACTAATTAATTATATATTTTCATAAAATAAAATCTAAAAACACATTATTTTTTTTGAGATATTCTTTAGTAAGTGCTACTAGTAGGAGTAACTCCCTATATTGATAATTGATAATTATAAAAAAGGTTGCATCAAGCTGTTGAGCGAAAAGAGGTTCCCAAAAACATTGAGATAATTAGCAAAAGAGGTCATATTGCACAGTTCTCAATAAATTTCCTAAAGGTTTGTTTCCTCTTAACTGCCTCCACATCGGAGATGTCAACAATGAAGCATTATGGTTCTTTCACACTGAGAATGATGGCTAAAACATTGATAAAAATTGAAAGTCTTCCAATAAAAGTCTAGATTTAGAGGCATAGATGGGCAGTTCAGAATAGTGGGATGAAAGAACTTGTCTTATAAAAGGATAGTGGAAAGAGAATAACACTTTATGTCAATAACACAAAATATGAAAACAATTTGAAGGTGGGCAGTCTAAATGAACTATTTGAAGAGGCAAGACTTCACAAAACCATGGGTTTCTTAATCAAGATCCACAGAAGAAGAACCTACATTGAAAGGAACTTGAAAATTGTTATGAATGATATACTCTTGGTTCCATAAACTGATAGTTTTGTGGATGTCATTAAAACTCGTTCATTCATGTATTCAATTATATTCCTCCATTACAAAATGAACTAAAGGTTAACAAATGATATTTCTAACATTCCTTGTGATCTAACTTTCAAGAAAAAAAAATGAACAAAAGAATTTTTTTTAAATACTACATGAAATACACATTCCCTCACAAATTCATTATAATTTTTAACACAACTGAAATGTTCATAATTCATTAACATTTAAAATGAAAACTGAAACTCTGCAATTGAACACTGTTTTTTCAAAAATATATATAAAAGAGATTAAGCCACTTGATTCATTTTGTAACCTCTGTTTTTTAACATTTACAGTCCATTGACATTAAAAATTATAGCTGAAACATTGATAATAATTAAACATAATTGTTTTTATAAGCTCAGGCTTTTTAACACCTCTGGTATTTCATATGGCCTACCTGTCCAGAAAATAGATAGACATAATAAATTTTTGGATCACTTCAAGGCTCACATTTTGGATCACTTGAACACTATATTAACAACATTTTTGTTACAGTCCATACGACCACAGCCCATAAGATCACAAGTGTATTACCTCAACCCTATAACAAAAAGAATCAAACACATTGAAGCAGATCAACTTGGAACTGTTCTTCTGGGCTTCTCAAAGTCGGGATTGGTGAAATCAGAACCAAATCTCTTTTAAAAACAACCCCTAATTAGACAACATAGTTGATGCAAAAGACTTTTAAAAATAAAAAAAAGAGAGCAACTATGAACAACCTTCATTCAAAAAGATCTGAAATATATCTGAGTAGGTATGTAAGCCTGAATCCAGTCCTCATTATCCTGGCATAAATAAGACTAAGTAGGTATATGAAACTAACACAAAAAAATTCATATGGACAGATATTGTATGGCGCTAGGAATATTTTACCCTAATCCCTTACAGTCCAAAACAGGTAAACCTGGATATTTTAGTTGTGGGTTTGCATAATTGATGCTTTAAGGCTATGCAGAATGGAAATGTACGCATCTTTGATGAATCCCAACATCTGCAAGTATGCTTCCATTGCAAGATACTGAAGCCTCAGTTCCCATATCTCCCTTGGTGTCAAACCTTGAGATTGATTTCCATTGGGCATTATAGTCTGGCTGTCATCTCCAACCAGAACTTCATTGCTATCGTCCCTTGACAATAAATCAGACCCTAGCTCAGATCTCTTTCTCTGTGGGGGAGACAGAGTATGTAAATCTTTAGGACCCATTTTCCTCTTCTTCTTGGCATGCTTATTTTTCCTCTCTTGAGCTTCAACTGATGAAGCTTCTGTGTGATGGGGAATTGAGGGTTGTTGGGTGCCATTGCAAGTTTCAGCAACGCTAACCCTTATGATCTCACATCTGTGCTCTTTCTTTGAATCCCCTTCAATTTCATTTCTTGGAGATAGAGATGGAGTGCATACCCTCTTTTTCATTTTCTTCTTCCTTTTCTCCTTTTCCATTCTCTTCTTTTTCTCCTTTTCCATTCTCTTCTTTTTCTGGCCTTCTTGAGCTTCTTCTGATAAAATCTGATCTGCCTCTTTATGTATCTTCTTTTTCCTATTCTCCTTTTCCATTCTCTTCCTTTTCTGGTATTCTTGAGCTTCTTCTGATAAAATCGGATCTGCCTCTTTCTGTATCTTCTTTCTCCTATTCTCCTTTTCCATTCTGTTCCTTTTCTGGCCTTCTTGAGCTTCTTCTGATAAAATCTGATCTGCCTCTTTCTGTATCTTCTTTTTCCTATTCTCCTTTTCCATTCTCTTCCTTTTCTGGCCTTCTTGAGCTTCTTCTGATGAAATCTGATCCGCCTCTTTCTGTATCTTCTTCTTCCCATTCTCCTTTTCCATTCTCTTCTTTTTCTGGCCTTCTTGAGTTTCATCTGATGAAATCTGATCCGCCTCATTCTGTTGTTCAATTTCCTTCACAGCCTCTCCCAGCTGAGGCAATGTCTCCCTTAGCAACTCATCAAGGTCAACAAATCCATCAATGAAATGGGATTCATGATGAAATGACGATTTGGGCATCTGTCTCAATCCTTCTCTGGTACTTTCCTTTTTCACCTCTTCCCAATTGCTACACTCCATTGAATTGTTCCGACACTAAAATTTAGTGTTTTGGTGGTTACCCTCCGCCTGGTTTTCAACTGAAAATCCCTCCTCCAACTTCCAAGGCATTAAAAAAATTCCATCTTATTACATAAACTTCACATTCAAAACAACCCACAGAGATTTTGCATGGAAACTGTCAAGATTCAACAGACATTCTGTCATAATGGATGGGAGTCGAATAATGGTTTACCGTATGCAATAAACCCCATATTCTCACTTGGCTCGTGCAAAACTTCGCCTTCAGACGCGTGAGACGTTGGCCGGAGTACAAGAAGATCGTGTAAAAGGACGGTGGCCAAGAAGGAAATAATAACTGACGTGAAAGTGAATAATGTGGCAGTTGGACTAGGACATTATCAATAACTGCCCGATATTAGGAATAATGAATATGCTGAAATGACATTTGGTGTAATCACTAAAATCATGTTGTAAGCACTCAAATGGACTATTGTACTATTGTCTATGCAGCATTTAGAATATCTCATTTACTGTAATTATTAGTTAATTGAAAAATATTGTATTTATTGTATTTAAATTTCCAATTTAATAAATTTAACTTTTTAATTAATTAAGATCATAATAAATGGTATATTATAGGCGTTGTTAAATGTTCCATCTTTCGTGACTTAAATGTGTCTCAAGTTTGAGCTTTGGTCCATGATTATTTTATGAGACACCACCATCTTTAACAATCATGACCAATTGAGTTTAAACTCATTGACAATATTTAGTAACCCACTCGCAAATATTTAGTTTTTGGTTTGATAAAAATATGATTTTGTAAGACATTTCAAAATGATTTGAGACTTACAAAAAATTATAGTTAGATGATTGGATAAAATTGTAGAATTTATATTTTTTTGTCAACATCATAATGCAATATTCATTTTATGTGGAGATCTAAACTAAATCCATAAATCTCAACTCTATTAAATTCGAAGAGTTCCCTTTCAACTCCCCTCAAATTCATAGTATAATATTCACATAATAAAACTGGTACACATGTTCATGTGATTAGAGATGATAAGGATAAACACCCCTTCGTGTCAAACCTCTAGAAGGATTTAAAGTTAACATCTCTTGAACAAGACCAAAGATAACAAGCATTTATGTAGTATGTCCTAGGATGAAAATGCAACATTAATATCACTACATGATTCATTTTAGATCCATAGTGTGTTTTCGGTGTAAGTCGTGTCTTTACTAGATGTTCTAAACAAAATTTGATTTTTTTATTAAAGATAATACTTTAGTGATAATTTTTATTAATGGTATAATAGGATGGTTAAATTATGGTGTTGTGATTCTCACCACCAAAATTTGAACCTCATTTGAAGTGTTATTGCTAAGTACTCATATTAGAGATGAGGTTCCCCACCTATAATCTCACCAATTCGCAACTCTAGTAAAAAATGTTTACACCTGAAAATGGTCAACAAAAAATATTAATTAAATTCGAACCATTGGAATAACTAAATCACAAATCATCTACTATCTAATTGAATTAATATTTGATTATATAGTTTATCTTTAATTAATTAAATCCAACCCATCCACCTATCACACGTGACTAATTTAATTAATTCTTTTGAATTAATTCCCCCCCCCCAAAAAAAATGTCCCACCTACCACTAAATGACAAAATCAAATCAACCAATGCGAGACAGGGACAATCTCACATGGATCACTCAAAGGATTTGCTATCTTAACCATCCATTTCTACAAGGCAGTCTTGACCATTAATCTTGGGCACATCATCGCCCCTAACTCAAACTCTACTTTGATCATGGTTAGTCAAAACTCACCCCAACACCTTGAGAAATCCTATAAATAGGATGCATTCTTAGAGAAAAGGATTGATTATCATTCAAGCATTATTATAATAGTCATTTTAGCATTCATGTTAGTATAGAATTAACATTTTGAGCATAGTTATAATGAAGAATTTTTATTGCATAGTAGTGTTCTTCATCATTTAGATCAAATTTGCACTCATCATAGCATTAGATCCATATCATAGCATACAATTCTCATTTTCTAAGTTGTCACCTATGAATCAAATTGCAACTTAGAGCTAAAATAGGTCCTTAGGAATAGAGAGCAATGAGATACTCTTGATTCTTTCAATACATTATTTTAATTAGCTTCGTATCTTAATGATTTGGTTTTCTCATTCTAATGTCTCATTTAGGTTTGTGATTCATAAAATTACATACACATATTGGTGCCCATCGTGGGACCCATGCCTCACTTACTAATTAATTTTGTTGAGATTTTTGTTGCAGATTTTTGCTAGCAGGTCACATATTCAGGCAGATTGTCGCATTTAAATAGAATTTTGTCGCCTTTTCAGCAAAGAACATCATGTTTGACTTAAAGAGAATCATTTTTTATTAGAATAACATTTCTTATGATCCAAAGAATATCGATTTTGCATGTTATTTTGTTGCCTTCATGCTATGTTATGTCGCTTTTAAAGACTACAACTATTGATCAATGTTTTTTGCATTTTTGCTTGCAGGATTTTGACAAAATTGAAGAGCATCACTTTTGGATCAAAGAACATTGCATTTGATTCTTCTCTAGTCATTTTTAACTTGAATAACATCACATTTGATACAAAGAACGTCACATTTAACCTCTATTGTTTCACTTTTAACTGTGATTTGAATTTTGCAAATTCGAGAGATAGAAGTCTAATTTAAATGAGTTGCAGATGGCTGGGGTTGGAAAATTGAAGAAATTTATTTGTAGGGAACTAGGTTTTTATGCTACAAAGTCTTATGAGCATGCCCATGCTAATAATTCTAGGATAAAATGGGATAATGACATGATCAGAATTCAAGAGGAGTCTAAATCTTACAATCGTTATTAATATATTCTTAACTAGTTTTTAGCCAAGTATAACATCAATATGCCTTCAAGTACTAGTTTTTTCTAATCATGTCGATACTAATGTTGTGCTAGATTGTGGAAAAATTACATGAAAATTGCTAAAAATGCTAAGAAATTGATAAAGGTGCACATTCTCAAAATCTCTAAATATCTTTTGTGGCAATTTTACTTTCATTGAAACTGATCTTGCAACATTTCAATTCCAAACATAGAGTAATATAAAAAGACATTTTATGCTTGTGGATAGCGGTAGTAGGAATATGCTCTCCCCTATCTTAGGTGATTAAAACGCCAAACCTACCAAAATCTCACCTAGTTAGATAAGGTTGAAAAAATAATCACATTCTCTATGTGCTTGAAGGTCAAAAATGGTAGGGATATGCGCTCCCCTCTTATGGGTGATCAGAATACCAGGCCCACCTAGATCTAATTTCAATTTCATCAGTACATTTTAACCTTCGCGGGCTTATTTCCTAAGATTTTCCTTATGAGGTCGGTTAGAGGGAACGACCCAAATGGGATACAACCAAAAATCCATGGTAATCCGACCCACTATAATCAAAATGCATTCAAACTTAATAGGGTGAATGATGGAAAGATCTTGGGAATAACCTTCCTCTATTAGTTCTTTTGAATTGTGCAAAACATCATTTTTATGATGGTGGGAAGACTCTATAATGGGGGATAAAATCAAACTTTTCAAAGAAAATCCTATCTACAAACATGTTAATTAGAAATCATACCTTATTGTCCATGGTATATCAATTATAGTACGAGAGGATTGCATCGTCATTTGAATATACTCACCATACATACTCCCCTGGTTGTGAGGAAAAGGGTTTTTGGAAGTGATTACCAAAAATACTTGTTTCACACCTTGAAATCCTATTGAAGTGCATAATTTTCTCATCGTCTCCGCATGAGATTACCTCTTACATTAGAAGGGACACAGAGCCCGAGGGTCAGGAGTATCAAGTTTGGAATTTATTCCAAGTTCGTGAGCCTATAACTAATATTGAAACCAAAAATTTCCTTAGGTAGTTTTCTTGAATTGTTCTAATATGTTATACCCGTAAAAATTATTTGAGAACCTACACTAAATGTTGTAGAGGTATAGGAAAAAATGATTGTTCGAAATTGTTTGTCATGTTTTCACGATCTTGCAAATCAGAAGAATTCAACCATTCACAAGAAAAACTTCAAACAAATTCACCATATTTGAAAAAATCTAGAAAGAGAGGGAGTATATCGTATTTGAGGTGAGTTACATCACTTATAACCAATTTTCCATCACTTTTGACAATTATTGTGTTGGTTTTTCAAATAGTTCCATTGCATGTGACTCTTATTCCATCGCTTTTGACAAATACTGTGTTGGTTTTTCCAATAGTTCCATTGCATGTGACTCGTATTCCATCGCTTCTAAATCATCACTTTTAAAATAGTGGGTACCTCCATACATCTTGAGGAAATTGTGAAAGTTGTTTCAAATACCCTTTTCAGAGTAGATCCTTCTCTCATCATAACAGGTCTAGAATTCAATCATATACCATCTTGTAAAACAAGTGAATCCTTCATCTTTGTTACATTTAAATCGCATCAGTTTGCAAGTGTTGTTAAATAATATTGATCTCCGATTTTGGAAAGTTCACCATCAAGGATTACAGGTTCTTCACCCAGAACCCAAGAAATCAAGATCAATTTTGAGTATTTATCATAGAAATATATCTTTTTGTATTAGACTCCACCATCTCATAAAAACTTCATTTTGATCAATCCTATTTGGAACCCTTGTCTATCACTTGTTTACAAACCTCAATCAAGATGCTAGATCAAACCAATTACTTCAAAAGGGTTCAACACAAGGTTAACTCCCCACAAATTTCATGGCATCAACAAGGACTCGATCTTACCATTTTTAACAACCTCAAGATCCTAAAGAAGCACAAATCCCACAACAAGAGAAGACACAACAAAAACCCATAATGGAAGAAAACAGTTAGGCTAAGGCCAGCGATGGAAACAATAACAACCATGACAAAGATGCAACCAAAGGAAATATCATATAAGTCCAACATGATGTCAAGTTTCAAAAACTCATGGAAAAAGTCCTAGAGGATGATAACTGAAGGTATTTCATGACCCTAGCATAATCAGGAGTCAAACTACCTCATGACTAAAATGTTTCAAAATTGAAATAAGACGAAGATGAAGTTAACCCCCTAGGTGCCTTCAAAAAACAAATAAAGGTTTTACAACAACAACTTCAAGACATTCAAAGGGGAACTTCAATAAAGAAATATACCTTTGAAGGTATTTATCCATTCATCTTTGATAAGAGTTTGAATAGGGTGTCATTCCCACCAAACATAGACATTCCTAAGTATGATAAGTATATAGGTACAACCGATCCACACAACCACATAAGGGAATTTTACCCCATAAGCATGGATTTCATACATGAGAAAACTTACCTAATGAGTTTGTTCCCAAGGAGTTTAGGAGGACAAGCCATGGAGTGGTTTTCAAAGTTACCACCCAACATCAAAACTTTCAAGGAACTAGTCACTAAGTTTGTCACTCAATACTCCTACAACATAGAATACGAGGTTACTATGTTGGATCTTTGTAATACCAAGAAAAGAAATGGGGAGTTATTTTTTACAATCTTACAATTATGGAGAATAATATTTGCCAAATATCCGAGGAGTGTACTCGTAAAAGATCCTCCTATGTTTGAAAAAATGTTAGAGAATGGTATTATTATTAAGGATGTCTTAGTAAGAAAAAGGTGAATTAAAGTTATACAAGGATACTAAAGAACTCTCAAACAACTCAAACACCAACAACAATTTCAACAACACAAACCCTTAAAAAAATAACAATAACTACAAAACCAAAGTTTTGGTTGAAGAATAAAAAAGATGTGGTGAATGATGGAGTGGAAGATACCAATAATGTTAAACTGAAACTTGTAGACACCCTAAAATGGACATACTTGCGTCCTTACATGAAAAACACTATTTTTCATCTATTAATTAATTATTTTAATCATTAATTAATCATCTATTTCTTCTAAATCCATTCCCTGAATCATTTAATCATTTCTCCAAAATTAATTAAATAATTAACTTTATTTAATTAAAAAACCTTAATTAATTAATTAAATTAAATTTCCTAAAGTTTAAATTTAATTAAATTTATTAATTAATTCTTCTAATTAAATTGATTTCATTAAATTATTTTAATTTCACTCAATAATTCAATTCTAAATAAAAAAGAATTCAATTATCACATGTTTGAATACTTTAATTACAAAAATAAATTAAATATTCACATGAATCTTTTCTCAAGTTCAAAAAGGTAACTCATGATCAACTTTTCAGTTAACTAAAACATTATCTCTTCTCTCCAAGTTGAAGAGGTGGAGTTTACTGGTTACTTTTCAGTTAACTAAAACATTATCTCTTCTCTCCAAGTTGAAGAGGTGGAGTTTACTGGTTGCTTCTCAGTTAACTAAAACATTATCTCTTGTCTCTAAGTTGAAGAGGTGGAGTTTACTCGTTCCTCCTCAGTTAAGTAAAACATCACCTCTTCTCTCCTAGTTCAAGATGTGGAGTTTATTGATTACTTCTCCAGTTCCTTTTGATCTCAACCATTCATTCTCCAAATCTCTGGGATCGATCTCAACTATCCAAATCATTTTCCATATTCTATATGATCAACCCTTCACAACCATTTGAAGGATCCAGGATTTCAAGCTTTTGTGCACACTTACTCTGCAGTATTCTCGTATGAAGCATCAAAGAAATCTTGTGATCATAATCGATATCATTTTCTCAACTTTCCCAAGTCATAGATGTTGCCAATACCAATATGAGCACCACACACACAACATTTTAGAAGGAGTAGAGAGAAGTAATAGAAGCCTTGAGCACTGTGGTTTGCATTCATTTGTTTTCCTCTATCTTTGCTTGTGATTTTATTGTTCATAGGTTCGTTCTTAGTATTTTCATTTTCTTACCCCCATTGAAAATCAGTGCTACTAACCCCTTGTTAATTCGAGTTTGGAGCAGGATATAGCCTATACATTTTGGTGAACCCGGCATGAATCAAACAACCCGATAATCACTTGAAGATGACAAATAGAATTTCCCGGCCTCAGTCGTACGACCGCAAATTTCTTTTTTCTTATTTTTTATAAACTTGTAATTTTGCAATTGACGGAAGTTTTCCGCAATTGACAAAACTTTTTCGCAATCGACTGGTTTAATGCCGCAATCAATTTGTGGGTTTCACAATCATTTTTTGTATCTTTCTATCTTTGTTTCTAGTATTTTGTTGCAATTGACCGATCTATTTCACAATCTCCATAATAATTTCACAATTGCCTAAAGATTGCCGCAATTGACAAAATATTACCGCAATTAATAGTTGTTTACCACAATCGCCTGCCAGAATTTCACATATGATAGAATCATTTCGCATCTGATGAAAGAATTTTGTAATTTTTGTGTTTTATCAATTTATCAATCATATCGGATTTGTTTCTCAGTTTCTGTGCAGGAATGAGCAAATGACATATGGCCAAAAGGATAATGAGAAGAACCCCGAATTCTAGATCGCTAAGAGCAGCCATAAGAAGAACCGCTAACTACTGCACACAACAAAGCAACCTAAAATCAACTCATTTCTAGTTTTGGTTCTTTAAAAAGAAAAGTGTATGCAAAACATCACATTCTCACTTTTCCAATTTGGTGCTTAAAATTGACATAGCAGTTAACAATTGAACTAAGGCAAAAAATCTTTAAATGTGGTGCTTTAAAATTAGACAAGCAATCTTCATCTACTTTGGGCTTAAAATTGAACACGCGTGCATGTATGGATGATAGCTTAGTTCACACTTAAACTTTTGGTGCTTAATCGATTAACCTTGTGTCTTGAGTCATTGGTGCGCTTGCATGAATCTGTTAGATTAACAACCTTTATACTTTTTTAGAAAGGCTTGTTTGGGGAAAGCGCTTCTTCTTCAGAGGATGACCTTAAACTGGTAATCCTTCTGATCGGTATATAAACAAGACGTGAGACAAAGCTCTATTTTATATCTAGCCAAACTCGGGTGAGGTGTGTTGATGATAGCCTGGATCAGGTGAAGTATTCCTAAGTAGACAACATGGTCAACTAGGCTCTTAATTGAGTCACACACGTACAAACCGATTGGATAGAATCCACAGACCCTACTACAACCCATTAATTAGAGACCCACTCATTTCACCTCCAAACAAGTGTCTTATTATAGTGCAAGGGGTTGCAGAATTTCCCCCCAAGCTTCCCAACATATGTGTTCCAAGATATTGTGTTGATGAAAGAGATCTTCATTAGCACAACAATATCTGGAAACAAAAAAAACATGGGCACCTATGTCATGGATCTTTGTGTCCTAGTAGCATGACAATTGTTGTGTGAGCCAATGAACATCAAAGCATTAGACCTATAATATTGCATCTTGAAACCAAAATTGACCTAGATTAATCTGACTGCCTTTGTTTTGACCACGTGAAAACATTGCAACTTGCAAAAGTTGTAAAACATACACATTTAGTTCTTGGATCTTCAAAATACTGTGTCTATTATGCTTTCTTATATGATCAGTTTCCATAATGAAAAACGAACATCAAAAAATGTCATAACGAGTCAAACGTGTTTGAGGTCTAGTGTGTCAACCAGAATCTATTCCAGAATCATGTCACTGTTCCAGAGAGATCATCTTTTCTATTAGACAGATTCCTAATTCCTATCATTTTCAAGACTGTCACAATTGATGGAATTTTACTACAATCAAGACCTTTATTGATGCATTTGATCCTTTAATTGTCGCAATCATCAAACATTTACCGTAATTGACCTACCATTCTGCCACAATCAACCTATCAACCTGTCCATTTATTCTATCAGCAAATTTGGATTCCTCTGTCAGCACTCTGAATCTTTATCAGTCTAAAAACCTCAAAAAAGATTCCCTATTTCATGTGAAAGATCAGTGTACACATCCCAAGAAATAATGAAGAATTTGTTTGAATCTTGAAACATCTAAGATCATCCATCTTTAACAGTTTGACTATTGTTTAGACATTGATAGTCAGAAGTTCAGACTAGATTATCTTGACCCCGTTATCTCAACTTCATCAATCTCTATCAGCGACTTTGTCTTATCTAAGAAAAGAGTCAGAATCAATAACTTACATTACCAAAACTCTGAGGTCAAGAGAAGTCAAAATATAACCCTAGAATTACCCTTGTCAAACATAACTTAGACTCTCCTCGAGAGGTTATTCTTTTTTTTTCTTTATATCACTTATTTTAGTTCAAAACCTGGATGACACCATGTCTCTCACACCCTATGGAGGACCTTATACTAGGTCAAAGGCTAGAACTCAACTCGATGAATCCTATATTAACCAATTTTCCCTATGGGAAAAGAGCGAGAGGATGACCCATTCAGAAACACTGATCCTACTCTTTACATTGAGAGTTACATATTATTCCTCATGGTCCCCATAGATGAACCATGTTTCAAGATGTCACAGAGGAGGAGCTCGGTGACATAGAGAAAGATTCCTATTCTGCACAAGTAGTTGATGTTGTTGTGGAGAGAAACCCTAAAATATTTCTAGCCATGTTGATTAAGAAGGGAGTCAAAATCCTCGTTGAATTCAATGTGTAATCAATATGGCCTGAGAACCCTCTAGCAGGACAAAGTACAACTTGAACCTCTCAAACTGATCCTGTGATATCCCAAATTTTGTCTCTTCCATCATCAACGACAATGACATCAGTGCAGACTGTGTCAAACCAAACTAGCTCTTCCAATCAAGCTAGCACATCATCCACTCAAATCATGATAGGCTCCCAACTTAGTTTACCCCTGGTCACTAGTTTATCTCAAGCATCAGCCTCATGGCCTTTTACATCAAGTACTCATGATGTGTCATCAATTCCACAAATAAGAAACAACCCATTTGTGGCTTCTCGGACACTATAGTATATCCCTGCTAGCTTTGGGCTCAATAATTCACTCCCACATGGGTCAATATCTGTGGGTCTGACATTTAGTCAATGTTCACCAAAGGCTACACCTTTATTCCTACAAGGATCCCAACAACAATAACAACAAAACCAAAAATCTTGGACCAGTCAAATTCCCCAATATCATAATCACACACTAGGAAATCAATACCAAGTCCCAAGGACTAGATCATATGTCCCAACACAAGGAACACAAAGGCAAAGCCTTATAATTACCACAAAATAGAGATTCAATGTTGGGAACGTTCCTCAATATCAAACAGACATGCTGATACAACAAGTGCAAAGTCTACAAACACAAATGATGGAAATGAAAAATTAGGGGCAAACCAAGTCTTACAGAGCAAAGGACTTGTACCCATACCCATTTGATCACTCATTGCACATGTCTTCATTTCCCATCACTTATCGGTGCCCAAATTTGACAAATACAGAGGCAGTACCAACCCTGTAGAGTATATCAAAGAGTTCTTTTCTAGTTGCATTAAGGTTGCACATGATGAAACTTACCTAATGTGATTGTTTCCACAGAGTCTAGCAGGACAAGCAATGGAATGGTTCTCACACCTACCCCATGGCATTCAGTCTTGTGGAGAATTGGCCAAAAATTTTATTGCTCACTTCCATCATAACATCGAAAGCAAGGTTAGCATCAAGGACCTCTGCGACATTAAGAAAAAGATGGTGAATCCTTTTTTAAATTCTTACAAAGGTGGAGGAACACTACAAACATAATAACATATGATGTACCTGAACAAGACCTAATAGTCATGTTCATTGATAATCTGATCCCAGATATGTTATTCACCACAAAATTGCAACTTGCTCAAAATTTCAAGCAACTCATTGAATGAGGAGTTTGATGTGAGAAAAACTTGGTCAAGAGAGGAATCCTTGCAGACCCTACCCAAACCAACACGAACAAAAATGCAACAGATAAATCCAAATAATGGAATAAGAACAAAAATGTCACCAATGATGGTGTCATTGATGTCAAAACAGTCAACTATGCTCAACCCAAGGTTTCACTACAAGGAGCACCCATGACGAATCAGAAACCCATGGTGCACACTCAGCCCATGAATCCTCAAAATGAAACACCCATTGTTCAAGCAGTAGCTCTATCCAACAACCAACCCAATTTGCAACGCCTACAAAGGTTTTTGTTTCCTGAACACGACTACACACCATTAGGAGAGTCAATAGAATCAGCTTTGAAAAAGATGATTCAAACCAATAATATCACTCTACTCGAAATTAGAGAATATGATCATGGTGATGTGAAACCCAAGTGGTGGAATGATAATGATTTTTGTGAATATCATCGGGTAAAGGGACACAAGACACTCGACTGCTATCGATTGAAGAATGTCATACAAGATCTAATTAACACAAGGATTATCAATGTCACAAATACCTGATCCAAGGGTACAAACAATCACACAATCTTCAATGATACATTCCATGATCATAACAAAGGGAAAGATTTCACATCTGGTGGATAGTCTAAACAAGTGAATTATACCTATGTTAACTCTTATAGCACCATCAATTGCATTAATCCTTTAGATAGTCGTGTTGCTACAATTACTATCAGAGATCCCAATTCCAAATGCGTTGTCACAATGCGACATTCTAAATTTGTCTTGCAAGGAGTGCCTTCCACTTCATTTCATGAGCTAATCCTCCAATAATCTCCAATCCACAAACCAAACTAGTGGATCAGCTAAAGTGCACACCTGCCTAGATCTCCATGTTCGACCTCTTGCGCATATCCCTGCATCATAAGCAAGCTCTAGATCAAGCCCTTCAAAATGCAGTAATCCCATGAGACATAACTCTAGAGAAATTCCAAACCATGGTAAATTACATCACTGCCAAAAATCACACTACCTTTACAGACCATGACGTGTCGCCGCACAAGCCTCTGCATAATGATCCCCTACATTTTCTTATCCAAGTTCACAAACACACAATCTGAAGAGTCCTTATTGATGGCAGGGATGGGTTAAACATATGTACTCTGAAAGTAATCAAAACCTTGGGCTATTCTGAATCTAGCATTGATTTCACAATAAGGATAAATATCAAGGCATATGATGAGGAGGAAAGATCATCAAAAGGTATCCTCATGCTACCAATCAAGATAAGCCCAATTATAAAGAACACCCCATTTCAAATCCTAGATCTGGATTTAGGATATAACATGTTACTAGGAAGGTCATGGATACATGAGATGCAAGTTGTCCCTTCCACTTATCACCAGTGCATCAAGTTTCCATACCAAGGGGCATAGATAATCATTGAAGGGGATCCAAACCTATTCCAATACTGAAACACCATAAGAAGCAGTATAGATAAGCAAGTGCCTTCAAATCAATAGGCAAGCATTCCTTTTGCCTTAGATTCTATTCGCAAAGACATACCAAGAAAGGTAGGGAATATATCAATCAAGGATAAAGGGTGTGGTGATTATAGCTATGAGGAATCTTTTACCATGACTAACATGCCTCAAAATCCTAGATCATAAAGCATGCCCTGACCGGTGGAAACACACAAAACTGTGAAACTAGTTCTATTCAAATGTCCACCAACCACATTTGTCAAATGGGGAGACATAGCTAAAGAAAACCCTTTCAATCCGGACATCAACACTTGGTTGTATAAAGACACTCAAGACACACCTCAAGCATATATACCTCTATCAAAATATGGGGTTGGTTTCACTATGCTGCAGAAATTTGGATACGATGGTAAGACTTGTCTGCGGGAAAGACAACAAAGATTAATGGAACTGTCTTTACCCCCAACCCAAAGAACAAAAGAGGGTTAGGATACAGACAAAATAGAACCATTACTACCATCTGAGATATACCCATAGACCAGGAACAAATTACAGAATTAAACTAAGGGCAAAATATGGAACATACCCTAATCAGTAGTTATTGTCATCGGAAGTGGAACCCTCTTATTCCCAATTGAACCTTAATCTGACTATCCAAGATGATGCAGAAAGTGAGACATCTAACAAGCATTCTAGCATGACCGATTCCCATGAGTACGAGTGGTTATCCCTCCATAGTTCTAATTCACTCATCCCAGACTATTCCCATCAGTCCGTCAATACTATACACCATGAAGATATGTTTGACCAAATGACCATAGAAGACAAACCATGTATTGATAAACATATCGATGTCAATTCCTTAGGTGGTGCATCTATGTCCCATTCCTAGTTTGTCAGAACTATCATCGTGGTCACGTTCACCCAAGCAGAGTCATCCCCCATGCGGATCTTTGTCTAGTCTACCCTAAAATGATAGAATGGGAACAACAAGGAAAACCTGACATAGATCTTTTTGAGAATAATGAAGCCATCACAAACTTCATGGGACTCTGAGAAGGTATACCATTGGAATACCACAAAGAAAACTTCTCCTTTAACCTAGACAGATTAGAATACTTTGGGGAGGAGGCTCCTCTTTCTAATCGCAAAATCAAAATCAAAAGAAAAATAGAATAGTCAGTAAGTGAAAATCGCAAGGCACTTTCTGACCATAAAATAGAGAAAAAAATAAAGGATGTATCTTCTGGTGAAAACCTCTTTGAGGCGCTAGATTATGGAAAGTTGGAACCACTCCCCTTAATAGAAGAAAAGTTAGCACTACTAGCTAAAGAAATAGAGGAAGTCAATGTAGGGGATGAAAAGGATCCTAAACATATCTATTTGGCTAAATCTCTTACACTAGAGGAAAGAGAAAGATCCATTAGTTTCTTCAAGGAAAGACAAATCAAATTTGCATGGTCTTACGAAAAGATGCTACGTTTGGATTTGGAGCTAGTGATACATCATCTACCATTGTTACCAAATGTAAAACCTGTTAAACAAAGATTGAGAAAGATGCATCCGCACATCCCTTTACTTG
Source organism: Thuja plicata (assembly GCA_018584345.1). Taxonomy (NCBI): domain Eukaryota; kingdom Viridiplantae; phylum Streptophyta; class Pinopsida; order Cupressales; family Cupressaceae; genus Thuja; species Thuja plicata. The sequence goes on from MU223639.1 coordinate 2,707,033, forward strand.
TCAAAGAAGAATTGAAGAAACTCCTAGATGTAGGATTCATAAGACAAATTCCATATGCAGATTGGATATCTAATCTATTACCAGTAACTAAACAAAATTGTAAGATCCATATATGCACAAATTTTAGAGATTTGAACAAGGCTTGTCCCAAGGACAACTTTCCTCTACCAAACATTGACATGATAGTTTACCTAACTACAGAGAAAAAAATATTATCACTCATGGAGGAATTCTCCAAATATAACCAAATCAGGATTGCACCAGAGGACCAACACAAGATAGCATTCACCTATGCTTGGGGAACTTACTGCTAGAATGTAATTTCATTTGGTCTAAAAAATGCAGGTGGAACTTATCAAAGGGCAATGACCACAATCTTTCATGATCTAATTCATAAAAAAATGGAAGACTATGTCGATGACATACTAGCCAAATCAATGCTCAGGGAAACTCACCTACAAGTTTTGGGCCCGATATTTGATCGAATGTAGGAGTACAAGGTCAGAGTCAATCCAAAGAAGTGTGCATTTGGAGTTACTGTTGGAAAGCTCCTTGGATTCCTTGTATGACATAGAGGAATCGAAGTGGACCCAGAAAAGGTCAAGGTCATCCTTTACATGCCACCACCAACCAATTTGAGGCAACTATGGGGTCTACAAGGAAGACTTTAATCTATCAGGCGATTCATCGCCCAACTGGCAGACAAGTGTCACCCATTCCAGCACCTACTGCATAAATATGTGACCTTTATATGAATAGAACAATGCGAAAAAGAATTTAAAACCTTCAAGGATTATCTATTGAAGTATCATATATTCGTGCCACCCATTCAAGGCAGGCCACTCCTCTTATATATCTTAGCAAATGAGTCAACACTAGGTAAATTATTCAACAATTGAAAATTCATATCTCATAGTTGTCTTTGCCTCCCATAAGTTATGACATTACATCCTAAATCATCAAACAAAGCTAACAACACACATTGATCCATTCAATTACTTGTTGATTAAAGCAACACTAATAGGTCGACTCGCCAAATGGGTCATGGTCTTAAGTGAATTTGACATAGAGTATGTGGATCGAAAGGATATCAAAGGGAAAGTAATTGCAGATCAACTAGCAGAAGAACCAATACAAGTTCATCAACCTATAGTGTCCGACTTTCCAGATGAATCCATTCTCACAATACAATCGACAGTAGAGTTTGGAAACTATTCTTTGATGGGTCATATACAAACCATGGTGCAGGAGCAAGGATAGTAATCATTACTCCAAATAATGATGCAATTCCTAAGTCATTCCGACTCAACTTTCCATGCACAAACAATACAACTGAGTATGAAGCTCTAGTCATCAGATTGAAGACAACTATATAATGGAGGATAAAGAACCTAAGAGTCTACGGTGATTCCCAATTGGTCATCAACCAAGTAAACAATGAATACGTGACAAAAGATGAGAAAATAATCCCATATAGAGAGTTGATGGACAAGCTGTGGGATTCTTTTCATTTCATTATATTCAAGAAGGTTCCAAGAGTTCAAAACAAAGCAGTGGATACGATGGCTACTATAGCATCCTTGATTGACATGTCGGGCAACGAGACCAGATTCCAATTTATGGTAGAGAAATTAATGATAGTGGCATATCAAGTTCCAATCATAGAGTCAGTGTGCATCCTTAAATGTCCTGATTCCCCCTAGTACCATGATGTATACAATTACCTCCAAAATAGTATCCTACCATCTGACCTGTCTAGGAACCAAAAGAAGTCCCTCATCTGCCAAGCCTCTAAGTACACCCTTCTCGCTAGTACTCTATATAGAATAATTCTAGATGGAACGCTTTTACGATGTCTCACTTCCATAGAATCCCAGAGAGGCTTATACAAGGTACATGAAGGAATTTGTGGGGCCCACGTAGGTGGCAATATTTTGGCAAAGAAGATCATCAAAATGGGATACTACTGGCCCACAATAGAAAAAAATGCTAACAAATATGTGCAAAGGCACCGACAATGTCAGATTCATGGAGATCTTATCCATGCACCAGCTCAAGAGCTCAACCCCATCATTTCACCATGGTCATTTTCAAAATGGGGATTTGACTTAGTGGGTAAGATTACACCAATATCTTCTAATGGTCACAAGTACATCATTGTAGCGATGGAGTACTTTACCAAATGGGTGGAAGCAATTCCTATCACATACATTACTAGTAACAAAATCTCCATGTTCATACTAAACAACATCATCTGGCGATATTGGAATCCCTCAAACCATACTCACAAATCATGGTACACCTTTTCAAAATCAAGATGTTGAAGATCTTTGTGACAAGTTCTAGATAAAGCAAGGTTTCTCTTCGTTCTACTATCCCCAAGGGAATGGGAAAGAAGAAGCCACTTACAAAACTATCATGAAGATCTTAAAGAAAATAGTCAATGAATCAGGGTAAGACTGGCATTTGCAACTCAGTCCCACACTATAGGCATATAAAACTGGTGTGAGAACACCTACAGGAGAAACTCCATTCTCATTAGTATATGGATCAGAGGTAGTCCTACTCCTTGAAGTTGAAATCCATCCCTGAGACTCTCACTGAAGAACATCATTTTAGATGAAGACTACAGAGTAGCAAGACTCAATGAACTAGAACTATTGGATGAGAGAAGACAGAATGCACTCAATCACTTACAAGGCTATCAAAATTTCCTTAGAAGAAACTATCACAAGAAGGTCAAACCATGAACCTTTGAGGTAGGAGATCTCATCCTTATGGAGAATCAAAAGAACCAAGCATAAAGTGTTAAACCAGGAAAGTTCAAAACTAATTGGCCAGGACCCTACATCATCATAACATCATGCAACATTGGAGCATATCAATTGGAAACAAAAGAAGGAGATCAACTCCCTGGTTACATCAACAACATGCACCTCAAAAGGTTCTATGCCTAAGGCCTTGAGGACAAGGGAATATATTTAATATCCAGAAAATACAAAAAAATCAAAAATATAAAAGTTTACCTTGGTGAAACCCTAGCAAACAAGCGTCTTGGCGACAACAAAAAAATTTAAAAAAAGGGAGAAAAGTAAAGAGAAACACAATCACTCTCTCAGTGAAAACTTGACAAGCATGCACTATTGGGCAGGTACCTTCGTGAAAACCTGGTAAACAAGCACCAAGTGTTCAAATCCCACTTCGCCATCAATGAACTCCAAAATGTTAAAGTTTGTACTCCCCACATGCGAGATTGAGTACCCAAGCTTATTTTTAGAAGTGCAATCCCCTTTGAGCATCATGCTTATCCATGGTTTGTACTGGTCCACTAGACTAGGGGAAATTCTAAAAGTCCTAAAAAAAATAATTCTAAAAATCTGAAAAGTCATCAAGAATCCTAAAAAGAGCAAAATGTCCTAAAAAAATCAATCATCATAAAAAAATCAAACATTGCAAAATCTCAGCAATAAAAACATCTTTGTTATCAAAAAGTGAATGGTGATCAAGAAATCAATCAAAGGTCAAAATTATGAGCTTTGCCAATCAACAATGGATTCATATGACTAAGCTTTATCAACTATCCAAGCTGTCAATAATTGAATCAATCTTCAATTAAACTATCAATTGTCTTATACAGTGACAGATATATTGAAAACCAAAAAAATCTGTCTTATATGAGTCATCCATTCCTAAAACCAGACACAATCAAGCATCAGAAAATCAAGCAACCAAGGAATGGTAAATTGTTGACTAGGTCAGTCATGTTAGTCGGCTATCAGTCTATCTTTCATGATTATGTTCTTATGCTACTCAAGGATACCACTAAGTGATGAGAGTAGCTATGATGGTACATGATCTTGTTTTCTTTGATTTTTGTTTGTGGAATATTTCAATTTAACTCTGGGGCAATGATGATTCAGGATAAATGTGGTAGGAGTTGTCACATATCTGGCAGCCACGCAGCTCCACGATCTGAGCTAACCCCTGGAAAATAATTGAACAATCCTTTTCTATTATCTTCTTGTTGTTATCAAGAAATCATAGCGGTATCCAAATGATCTATATCTGAGTGCATTTAGTTTTCTCTTTCGTAATTTTATTTTTCTTATTGAAAATCATAGCAATATCCAAATGGTCAATATCTAGATGCATTTGGTTCTCCTTTATATCAAAGATCATAGCGGTATCCAGATGGCCAATATTTGGGTGCATTTGGTTCTCTTTCTATTCAGTTTCTCTACTCCAGGTTATCAAAGATCATAGCGGTATCCAGATGGTCAATATCTGGGTGTATTTGAGTCTCTTTCTTTTCATAATAAGGTGTAATGATGAATAAAATTGGAAAAACATGGCAGTGACTTGGTTATATCACTCGTGTCTTTCATTCAGCCCCTTCCTACCACAACTCATCTATCACTAAATTTCTTCTAACTAACACTTGCATTTACTCAGACACAAGGTAAATTTTAGGATTTCATTCATTTATTGCATAAAGAAAAGAAAAGAAAAACATGCATATATCCTCAATAGATCATACAAATATGGATTCATCGTAACATCCATCTTGCATACATATGTTAGTATCATAGGAAAGTAAAGATCATACATTTAAAAATATGCATAATAGAACCATATCAAATGCATGTAACCATAAAAGCATCTCATAAAATGCATCAACATATACAAATCATATAGAAATAAGTTGCACATCATATAGAATCATGTCATAAATAGAGCATCTCATATATCATATGTCTGAGTACAATGGACGATCGCAAGTCTCCAAAATGGTGATAAACATAAATATCTATGAATATCAGTACATCATGGATACAAAATAAGTATAGCATCAGTACATAATCGATACAAAAAATGGTACACCAAGGTACATAATGGATCGGGCTATAGAAGTGTCAACAAGTGCTACCCCCACCCTCACCACCAGGTGCACAAGGGGGTGGCATATCAAGTCATGGCCTCTGCTGCTACGAAGGATCTCTGACCGTACCACTACTATGTGATCGCTCAGTTCTATTGGATCTCTGAGAGGCAGTATAGCTAGGAACCTGTTATGCCCTGCATACACATCCCAACATTTTGTGGGAAAAATGTTGGGTCCCCCTTTTCGCTTTTGCTTTTCCTTGGTTTCTTTTTGTTTCCTTTTGTTTACCTCCGAGCTCTGCTTTCGCGAGGGTTCTTTTAATTTCTTTTCGATTCTTTTTCCTCTAGGATCCTGCATCCTAGGGTGTGCGCTTGTCTTTTGAGTCAACCGGATCCTAGACTTCAGTTTCCTTGTAACTATTTCCTCTTTTGTTAGAGGGTATAATTGCATGGAATCCTCGGGCCCGGAGTCCGCAAGTTTGCCTTTTCCAGATTTTGTGGAAGGAAAGTGGGATGTTTTACCCTAAGGGTATAAATAGGATTTACCTATCACTTTCACATTTACCACGATCAGAATACTCAGAGCAATTAAAGCGATTCAAAGGTTATTAAGGCAATCAAACAATGTTTAAGTTTGAGTTGCTCTCTGTGAATAACAGTGGATTGGCAGTAATTTGCGGTGATGTGTTAGCAGTTGTTCGAAGCTTCCTGGTTTGCAGAGTGCCTCCTATGCTCTTCCTCCCATTTTCCTTGTGTTTCAGGTAGGCCTTTATGGCTCTTTTCCTTCGTGTTTTCTGGTTTGCTTCTATTTTGTTTTGTTGGTTTTTGTTCCCATTTTGTTTGTTTTCATTTCTGGTTTTTCTCTTTGTCGCCTCCCATTGGTGGGATGGCTCTACCAGAGGGTTGTCCGCCCTCTATGCAGTTGTAAGTTAGTGTAAATGTCTCTATATACCCTTGTACATTCTGTAATTGCATGTAAATATCTATGTGTAGGTTGTTTTCGGTCAGCCTACGAGTTTTGCTTCGGCCCTCGTCGTGCTTCGGCCCTCGGTAAATTTGTGTGTTTCATGTATATCGTTCCTAGTTTTGCATCGAGCTCACCACTCCCTCTCATGTTTAGCCAAATTATTGAGCTCATCAGAGAGGTATTCACCATGGTTCAAAATCAACACCTCACCTATTCAAGCCATGGTGGTTTTCTCTCTCCTCTTTTATTTCTATCTTAATGATGGGTTTAAGTCCCCACACGCGAGCATTTAAGATTGGCCCAAGTGGCAGTCACTTTCTTGTGTGTTCAAACAACTGTCATCGTTATTGCCATTACTTCCTTTACAGCATGACCACGTGATGCCCCATGTCATCCTAGCATAGCTAATTCCTGTTCATGTCAATAACGGTCATCTTTTCCAGACTCTGGGTCCCAGGTTCCCCTGGGTCCTGCATTTCATTCTTCGCATGAGCCAGAATCCCTGGAAACCCCAGGCATTGATCAAGTTCCTGATTCATTTTCTCTTAATATATTATATTTCCAAGGTTTGATGCAAACTAACATCTTTTCAGGAACACGTATGAAGCGATGGTGAAAGTCCCCAGAGCCGGGATTACCTTATGTTTATAATAATATATATATATACATTGACAGTTGTCTTGTCTTTGCAAATTGCCAAAATTTACCCATCGAACATGTCTAAAGCATCTTCACCACCTTCTCCACCTGGGAGTCTAGAACTCCCCACTACTTTAAGCAGGGAAGTCACCAGAACAAAGGCTGAGAAGGCCTTGGAAAAACTCCCACTCTCAATGAAATACATAAAGGGAGAAGTCATTCTGGGATCAAAGGTTGATTCCAAACTGTAGTTGATCACTGACACAAGTGTCGATGTATGGGCTGAAATGTAGGGCTTAGTGAAAATGATGTTTATCTATTCAATGCAAGGTCGAAGATCCGATAGAACTTCATGTGTCCGCCTCTGGAATCCTTAAGGTGTCATGCTTCCCCTACTCAGTGCAGGCTCCGGAGCTCATTCTTACACTCGTAGAACACTACAAACCAGTCGTCCGAGCTATTATACTTGCCTCTCCTATTCCTTAAGGCTATCCAATGCCCATGGTGTCTCTTGATGCCGCAACCTTCTCTTTGGGGCTAGGGATCCCCTAATTGTTAAAAATTTCAGTCCTCACGTGAGCTTAGGCACTCGGTGAATTTGAAAAGCTCCCGGGAACGGCTTGCCAATATCTCAACGTCAATTGGCTTAGGACCCCCATGAAAGACTATAAAAAGATGGAGCTAGAGATCCCCCAAACAGAACTTAAGGAAATCATATAGATGGGGATCATCACATTATGCAGGGTCTTTGGAGAGCCCCATGCTTGGGAATTCTTGACATGGATGTACTAATATTTGTTTGGTATTGCCTCTGGCAGACAGGCTTTCGAATAGGCAACGATCATCACAAATCATGTGGACGCCCAGCTCGTCAAGGTTACCTGGTCCCCCAAATTCTACATGACTTCTTATGTCTTGTGGACACTATCACAACAATGCCCCATAACCTAGGGATTACTTACAGCAGGTGTGCTCAGAACTGGAAAAGGCCAGAAGGCTCCATGGGATTATTTCCCACAGATACAATGGGAGGCCAGTTTCCCTAGCTTCTGTAGAGTAAATTATGCTTTCATTTACTATCATATTCTTACACCCACTCGGGATGCCGAATACTGGCTCTCAAAGGAGGAAATTAACCTGGTTAGCACTTATGGCCATTATTATATTCAATTTCAGCAACACTCATACATTCGGGTGATCGACTTCTTCGGGAAACCCTACCTATTACCCAAACATTGTGGGGATGGATAATTATTTTAGAGTACTACAGACAAATTTTGGAGCTACATGCCTTCTTCGCATTGAACAAGGTCACCAATATTCCATTCCCAATAGCATGTGGGAACTATTCTTGTAGCCTTGCAGCGGAAAAGGAAGTAGTCAGCGAACTCAAGAGTCTGGGGCTTACCAAATTTTATTTGGAGTGGAATAATTTTGATCCGCTAGACAAGATAGCAACAACACTTCCCCGAGTAGTAGACCCTCACGAGCTTCACTTAGAATATTTTTGGGAAGATTGCTGGAATGACTTTGAGGTCCGAAATTGGTATTTTGTCTAGATGAATCAAGGAATGATGAAGAAGCTTAAGCTTCAAAAGTTCCCCAATGAATTTTTAGATACCAGGTCTATAATAGACCCGCAGTATAAGGCCCAGGGAGTAGATACAATGGCTCTCCCCCCAGTGGACTAGGACACCCTGTAAGGCCCAACGATTGAGGACATCACCCATGATGAAATTGAATGCAACCATGCATATTTCTAGAAGGTGTTTCCAAAGAGCACAAGAAGAGTTGGCCCATTTTTGAAGGGATCCACATCTGGGGCCGGAACCTCCACGCAAGGTGAGGATAGAGGAAAAAGGAAAATTGGAGTCGCGGCCCAGGTTTTAGTAAATGTTACGGTTCCTGCTGCAGAGAAAGTGTAGCTTCATCTGGAAACATCCCAGGAGATGAGAGAGATGTTAACCACCTAGCTTGGTCTCCCAGTATTCTAGGCAGAACCTGCCCTGCTGGTTCCCCTTCCCTTGCAGAAATCATGATCCAAGCAACGGCTACAGGAGCGGGGGAAGAATGTGCGGCCATGTTAGATGTCAGGTCATCGTTGATAACTAGAAGAAAGAAGAAAGGAACAAGTGTACCTCAACCTAAGATAGAGGCAGAGCTTGGGATGCCCAACATCCCCGAAATACAGATTGTCTCCTAGGACAATCCATACTAGCCAGACAATCAGCTAGACAACTCCCTAGAGATCTCCCCTCTGCATGATGACTTTGATGACATTTTTGGGACAGACGTGCTAGTAAATTTATAGGGGGATATCGGGAGAGTGATGGAAGAAATTACCGCCTAGGAGGAAACAATAATCCCCACTAAAGGGGAAGTACCAGAGAAAGAAGTTGTTGTTGCACAAGAGGTCCGGGTAGCAGAAGGACAAAAGGAAAATGAACAGGTGAACATCCCAGATGTTTAGAAAATCCTGGTCATTGAGACCGAAGTAGAAAAAGGACAAGTACAAGATGAGTAGTTAGCTTTGGCTGAGGGAACCAGACCTATGGGAACAACCATAACCTCAGCTACCATGCTCCAGATGCCCTTCCCCATCCCGGGCAGGGTAACATTTGGCGAGGTGGTCTCAACAGCCCAACAGCCAAACATTGGCCAAACACCTCCGCCACCTCCAGAAGACAAGCCAATGGAGGAAAAAATTCTGATGGATGATGCCAGAGAACAATAGTAGCAAGAGGGGGAGAACCCCAAAGATATGAATGTGGATACCATAGATGCTGCTAAGGACACCGAGGAAAGGAATGTTGATGCTATGCAAGTGGATGATGCAGGTGATCCAGAGAATACAGGAAAAGAGTCCAAAGAGACTCAAAACACCGGGGATGAATAGAAGAACCCCGGAGGGGATACACTCGATCAAACTTTGGCAGCAAGGCCACCCCCACCACCATAATAGTTGGTGGAATCAAGAAAGAGGAAGGCTCGAGTGGCAGCCAAGGCCCATCTCTCCTTGATGGAGATGATGGCGCAGACGCAAAGTGCCCCAAGGGCAAAGAAGGCCCAGAAAATCCATACCATCTAGACTGGGTCAGGCAAAGATACATTTGTGATAGTTGCAACATCTCCCCCAGAGGTAGAAGTGGCAACAGTGAGAGTCAGAGATTACACCATTATAGAGGTGCCTCTGGGAAGGAGAGACAAGTAGGGTGAGTTAGACCTACTGAGAGAGGCAACCAAGACGGTAGAAGCCTGCTATGACAAATAGTCACAAAATTTGAGTGAGGAAAGAGATAAAAATGAAAATATCCTTGGACTTCTAGCAGAACTGACACAGCCATTAGCCGAGATTCATCTGGAAGCCTCCACATCCAGACCACCACTTCTACAGGGTGACATAGATGCGCTAAGAAGTATGAAAAAGAAGGTGCAGGCGGCTGATGACTGGGTGGCTGAGCACGTAGGAAACATCTAGCATTTCCTGGTAACAACACTCCTAGACCTGTACGAAGCTGACAACATTTTGCACCGAGCAAAAAATACCATTTCCATCTGGGAAGGAGAGACCAAGCAGTATGAGGCTTGGATGAATGAGTTAGGAGAACTCATGAGTCTCAGACAAGAAATCATCACCGAGGCTATAATTTTGGGAGAGGAATCCTTCACTTTTGTCCAGACCCAGCACTTGAGACTTGATCTCAAATTAGAGATAAGAAAGCAACTGGTACAGGCCCTATGGGATAAAGTTTCAGAGGTTGAATATTCTTTAAATATGTACAAGGCATTCATTACAATCGTTTTGAGAGTCGATCCCTTTAGTACTGAAACATGTACTCCGGAGGGGTATGTTGTAGGAAAATTTAATGAGCTAATGGAGGCTCTGTATCAGTCCCCGAAGGGAATGGATGAAGCAAAGATGTCACGTATATCTCACATGGTGCTCTAGGCCTATAATGTCGTGAAGACGGCCACATAATTCAAAGTAAATACTCTGGATCTGGGCGATCAGGTGGAGATGACCAGGTACCGTTAGGCCAGCCTCAAGGATATTGATGAAGGTGGAGTTTCCCAGCTCCTGGAAACATTCAAGAATAGAAAGGGACATTGAAGTTCTCTAGATTCTAAAGATATTCGCCGACGAGGTGCAGTTTAAACATTCTTTATTCTTTGAGCGTAAGATCTTGGATCTCAAATTCTTGGATCCAAAAATTTTGTATTCTTTCGGTGACCTATGTCCAGGTTTCCCAGAGCCGAGTGGTCATTATCTAGCAGTCAATAAGGGTGTCAGAAAGTAGGTGACCCTGATAGAGTGTCTCAAATGGAAAGATGGTTGTGACAGATGGTCTTCCCAAGGCGTCGCTCCATCATTAACCGTCTGGTGCATCGAAGACAGTGAGCCGCATATTGCAATGATGAGGCATGTAGCCTCAAACTCTGGAGAGATCAAATTTCTTCTCTTCTTCCTCTGGCACTCTTCTCGGTGCTAATTCTTCCATACTTCTCTTCTTGTCTTATTCTTCTGACATGTTAGACCTCGGTTCTCTTTGAGGTGATTGTAATAATGGCGCAGGTAGTACCAGCCACCGAATATTATATTTTATTGTTGAGTGTAAAGTCAGACTAGGTTAAGCTTTAGGGAAAGTATGTGTATAAATAACAAGTCTAACCTCATTTCAAGGGTCGGTGAAATTGATGATTTTGTAGTCCATACTATTAGCATTTAGCATCTCATTTTCTTGTAGTTGTAGAGCTCAATGCTCGGTAGTTCTTAATAGTTCTTAGTAGATAGATTCTCTGTTAGAGATGTTGATGTATACACCAGTGATGCTGGAAAACTGTTAATGAAGAAGGAAGGATTCTTGTAATGATGTTGTTGGTGTCTTGATCTTTGATTTAACGCTCTTTTGTGTTGTGAGGTTTGACATCACAAAGGCATTGGAAAGAACCACCACCTCCATTACCTTGATGGAGGTTTTGTTGAATTGTCCTGACTAGAATAAATCCCTTTTGAAGCTCTTGGGAAACCTGAAAGCTGTCAGTCGCCCACCCAAGACTGTCACTTTTGACAATGCCAACGCGGCTGTCTTCTGGGGAAACATAGATGATCCTCCCTTTTCCCTAGGTTGGAACATACAAGGGAATAACCTACACAACTGCTTGGTATATTTTGGAACTTCGGGCAACGTCCTTTCCTTATCTATATGCCAGAAGCTCGGACTCTTTCCCACTCCATCCACAGACAAAGTAGTCCAACTGGAAAAAATTGCTGTAAAAATGGTAGGTGAGTTGAAGAACATCTAGATTCAGCTCATCCAAGACCCCCCGATATCAAGCATAATAGACCTCCAAGTGGTGGACATCCCCAAAAATTATGGGATGTTATTAAGTCAGAACTGGTCCAAGGTACCTTAACTGGTATTTATCCATGGACTTCTCCCACTTGTGGCTCCCTTGGGAAGGGCAGTCTAACCAAATCTGGGTAGAAAGTGAACCCAGGATGAAGCAAGCCCTCACCAAAGTTGGGAAGGTAAATGAAGTCTTTTTCTTTGAGACTTCCCTCAGGGTGTACTAACTTCTAGAGATCTTAACATTTGATTTCACCCTAGGGGAGGATCCCATAGTTTCTCAGAGAATTCAGAACCTAGACAAAAAACTGAGGGGTGAGGTTAACTCACAAGGTATCGCAACAACTCCTACTGCACTCTTGTTCAGCACTTGGTTCTAGGTGCATTATCAAAAACATTCTAAACTAGAATTTGAGCCTTGCATCAGCATTACTACCCACCACATCAATGCCCTCTAGGAGAAAGAACACAAAATATATTTTCCTGGACCCAGCAATCATTCTGGCGGTATGTCCAAGGTGTCACCTATCTAGGAATCCCAACCACAGACTTCTCCAAAGGAAAACCTCACTCATGTACCATTAGAGCTGGAGGAAACTCCTCCCAACCCTCCCAAAATCAATCCAAATGCCACTTCACCTTCCCAACCCTAGAAAATGAACAATGACTTGTGGACCCTGAAGTTCGACAGGTCCCAGTCTAAACAAGGCTGCGAGGCCAGGGTGGAACTAATCAACCCGCAGGGGAAATCCTTCCTTGCATCTTGCAAGCTGCAATTTAACTACACAAACAATGTCATGGAATACAAGGCCTTGATCCTTGGACTCCTATTCGCACTAAGAAAGGGAATCACCCGCCTCCGGGCAATGGGTGATTCAGAGTTGATTGTTAAACAAGTCCAGAGCCAATATAATTTTCATGATAAAAGGCTAGCCGCATACCACAACTGGGCATGGGGCCTCATTGAATATTTTGATTCCTTTAGCATTGAACTCATTCCCCAAAAATGCAACTACATTCTGGATTCCCTTGCTGTGTCTGCCAGCACCCTTGAGCCAATGGCTGGCTCCCGGCTCTGGATGTTTTCTGTTGAGATGGTCCCCACCCCGTCCATCCTAGAAAATATCACTCACTTTTAGGTCATTGAGGACGATCATCATATTTTGGCCTTCATGGCCAATGTTGGTGTCTTCAAGGATCAGATAGTGGAAGAAAGAGCTCACGATGATACCGTGCAGGGTGAAGAAGACGATGGGATCATAGACTTACCAACCAACACCATCCCTAAGGGGATGGTAGCACTAGAAAATATCTTTGATTCAGACCCTCAGGGCTGAGAGAAGGTATCATCCTCCTCAGAGGGAGGAAAATTCAAAAAGGTCAACATCGGTCGGGCCGGAGAAGAAAACTTTGTACACATTGGCACCTCCTGCTCCCTAGAGGAGAAGGAGAAGATTCTTGCAGTTCTTTGATAATACATGATGTATGAGGATCTAAAAACTTATGATACATCCATCATGACCCATACCATCCCACTAAAGCCAGATGCTAAGCCCTTTCGGAAAAATCAAAGGTCGGTAAACCCATTGATAGAACTTATAATTCATCAGGAGGTTCAAAAACTGTTGTCAGCCTGAATTACCTTCCCTATCGGGCACACAACTTGGGTTGCCAACCTCGTCCCTGTGAGAAAGAAAAGTGGCGAGATCCGCCTTTGCATGGACTTTCCTAATTTGAAAAAGGCATCTAAGAAGGATAATCACCATCTCCCCTCGTTGGATGAGGTACTACAAATCATGAACGGTTTCCAAATGATGCCTTTCCTAGCTGGATACTCCGAATATAACCAGGTCATGGTTAAGTATGAAGGTAGAGATAAAATGGCGTTCACCGCCAAGTGGGGATCATTTACATACTGAAGGATGCCTTTTGGCCTTATTAACGTAGGGGCCACATTTCAAAAGTCTATGGAAATTGTGTTCGAATGCCTAGTTAATAGATGCATTATCATCTACATGTATTATTTGACCATCTTTTCCTGGGACAGGCGTGATCACTCCGCCCACCTCGCCCAAATTTGTGAGAGATGTCACCGGTATGGAATCTCCCTCAACCCTAAGAAATGTATATTTAGGGTCACTAAAGGGAAGCTTCTCAGGAATATCATCTCCGAGAAGGGTATATCCATTGACCCTGAGAGAGTTGAAGCACTGTTGAATCTATAGATGCCCGGCAGCAAGAAAGAAATGAGGTCTTTCTTTGGAAAGATAAAATTTGTCTAGTGATTCATCATTGGATTTGCCAAAATAGTTAATCCACTCAATGAAATGATGAAGAAAGATACCAAGATTGACTAGAGTCCTAAAGCAAAGCGAGCATTCACCTAGATTAAACAAATGATTGTGGAGGCACCAGTCCTGGAAAGTTTGGACTATTCCCTCCCATTCCACATATACTCCTTTACTTCGCCACATTTTTCCACAATAGTCTTGACCCAGAAGGTCAAAGGGGAAGAAAAACCAATAGATTTTATGATCTCCCCTTTTAAGAATGTTCAAGTCTATTATTCATCTTTGGAAAAGCAGGCCTTTTCTCTCGTTCGCACCGTGAAGAAATTCCAACATTACATTCTCCAAAGCAAAGTGCACGTTATCATCCTGAACCAGGCAGTTAAGTCTCTGCTCCTACAGAGTGAATTGGGTGAGCGATGGGAAAATGGATGGCCATCCTCCAAGAATATTATTTAGAAATGCAACCCATGAAGATAGTCCAAGGCCAGGGACTATGTAGAGCGATGGCAAAAGGAACTCTAGACATTGAATGCCAAACTTACACAATGGAGTCCATCACTCAAGATCTGTGGTATACTGACCTTGTGTACTTATTTCTCAACAACAGATGCCTGGAGGGGCTTCCCCCAAACAAATGTCACACTCTGTGGTAGAAAAGAATGCACTTTATGATCAAAGATGAAGCACTTTTTCATAGGAATTATGAGGGAGTGTACCTCCGGTGCATAGATAGGGACCAAGCTGTTAAACTAATTGAAGAATTTCACGGGCAGTTTGGAATTGGGCATGGCTCAGCTGATGCAACTACCCACCAGATTCTTTGGGTTAGATACTATTGGCCTTGCATCTTTAAGGATGTCTACACTCACATTAGGAGGTGCCACACTTGCCAAATGGCGGCACATCGTGAGTGGAACCCGACCATGCCTTTGCAGTCGGTCTTTGAAGTTAGACCCTTGACCTAATGGGAATTTGATTTTATCCAGGAAATCAAACCCAACTTGTCTGCCAACCACTAGTACATTCTGACTGCTACCAATTATTGCACCAGGTGGTCTAAAGCAATTCTTTGCAAAAATAACACACCAGACGTAGTTATTAAATTCCTAGAAGAAAACATAGTCACCCATTTTGGAATGTCATTTGCTATAGTGTGTGACAATTGTCCGGTTTTTTCTTCAGTGTAATTAATTGAATGGACCTATGAAAGGAAGATCACCCTAAATTTCTCCAGCAACTATTACCCCCAGGGTAATGGTGTGGCTGAATCCATTAACAAAAACCTGTTGGAGGTGATCAAACATCTCTTAGAACATAACCCAGAGGACTGGACCAAAAGCTTAGGTTCTCTCTCTGGGTAGATCGCATCAAGATAAAGGCAGCCCTGGGGACATCTCCATTTCACCTGGTTTATGGCTAGAACCCAGTATTCCCTATCAACTTATAGATCCCAGTACTACAGTTCATGCATGAATTCGGCAACTGGGATAATATTATGGAAGTCTGGCTTCTGAACTTGGTAAGAATGGAGGAACAAAGAGACACAACCCTTGAACACTTTGCATGCCACCAAGAAAATAGTTAAATGATGGTTTGACCAAAGAGCCTAGTATAAGCCCTTTCAGATTTTGGACTTGGTCCTTCTTTGGGACAAGGCCCGGGAAAAGAAGGGAAAACACACTAAGTTTCAATGCCTCTGGCTCAGACTATATCTAATATCTAAGATCTGGGGGGCAAATACTTATCACCTCAGTACTATGACTAGAGAAGTTGTCCCATTGCCTGTCAATGGACAGTTCCTCAAGCACTATTTTGAGTAAGTCAGGTGGTAAGTTTTCCCAAACTTGTATTTTATGTAAATTTCCTTCTTGTAAATATCTTTCCTGGTGTTCCTTTGGAATACCTTGTAAATAGTTGTCGATCATCCTCTGGGACCACCCTTTCTCTTCTTTTTTTTTGGCTCTCTTTCTTTGCCTCTTGTTTTTCTGGGTTTCTGGCATGTTTCCCTCTTCTTGTAGACAGGTATGCTTCGCATAACATCTAGTCTTTGGAATGGTACCTTATGCATTCTACGGAATTTAGAATCTAATGTTAGCATGGTAGAATTGGTCTGCACTTTGGAGTTATTTTGTAAGTATGGAAAAAGGTTATGGGTAATCTACATCAAATTCATATCTTGAAGTTCGGACATTCATTAACAAAAAATCTAAGAGGCAAGTAATCGGACACCTTGAGGAGAGATCGATTGCACTAGTTGTTGACTAAGTCTAAAGATCATTAAAATATCCCAGGTCCATAATGTTCTCTCCTATTCAGCAATTTAAAAATGGATGGCAAGGTGAAAGAAGTACCGCCATTAAAATTAGGTATGCTTAAGGTTCACGGTGAAAGGAGTACCGCCTTCCCATCTAGAAAGAAAAAGAAAGAAAAGAACTAAAGAATAGAGAATTCTGGTATCCAGGAGAACGTGCAAGACGTGATGATTTTGGTTTGATGTACTCAATGCCTCCTCTCTACTTCTCTCGAAAGTCATTGACTTGATTTTATTTCAAAGCATACACTTCACAACTGATGAATTACCAAAATATTGAATCAATGATGAGTCAAATTTTCTCAGACACCTCGTGCCTTGAAAGCAGACTGCTCCAGGTAAAGATAAGTTTTGGTTTTTTATAACTAGAGATTCCATAGTTCTCGAATGTGCTAAGGCATTCATCCCAGATAGTCATCATTTGTTATGCCCCGCATACCCATCCCTACATTTTGTGGGCAAAATGTCGGGTCCCCCTTTTGGCTTTTGTTTTTCCTTGGTTTCTTTTTGTTTCCTTTTATTTCCCTCTGGGATTTACTTTCGCAAGGGTTGTTTTCTTTGCTTTTCGATTCTTTTTCCTCCGGGATCTAGCATCCTGGAGTGTGTGCTTGTATTTTGAGTCAGCCGGATCCTGGACTCTAGGATTCCTTGTAACTATTTCCTCTTTTGTTAGAGGGTATAACTGCACATAATCTCTAGGACCCGGAGTCCGGAGCTTTGACTTTTCCAAATTTTGTGGAAGGAAAGCAGAATGTTTTACCCTAAGGGTATAAATAGGATTTACCTATCACTTTCACATTTACCGCGATCAAAATACTCAGAGAAATTAAAGTGATTCAAAGGTGATTAAGGCAATCAAACAACATTTAAGTTTGATTTGCTCTCGGTGATTAACAGTGGATTAGTAGTAATTTGCGGTAGTGCGTTAGTAGTTGTTCGAAGCTTCCTAGTTTGCAGAGCACCTCCTATGCTCTTCTTCCTATTTTCCCTATGTTTTAAGGTAGGCCTTTTTGGCTCTTTTCCTTTGTGTTTTCTGGTTTTCTTCTGTTTCATTTTGTTAGTTTTTGTTTCTGTTTTGTTTGTTTCTGTTTCTAGTTTTGCTCTTCGTCGCCTCCCGTTGGTGGGATGGCTCTGCCAGAGGGTTGTCCACCCTCTGTGTAGTTGTAAGTTAGTGTAAATGTCTCTATATACCCTTGTACATTCTATAATTGCATGTAAATAGTTGTGTTTATGTTGTTTTCAGTTTGCCTACGATTTGTGCTTCGGCCTTTGCTGTGCTTTGGCCCTTAGTAAATTTGTGTATTTCATGAATATCCTTCCTAGTTTTGCGTTGAGCTCACCGCGCCCTCTCACGTTTAGCCAAATTGTTGAGCTCATCAGAGAGTTATTCACCATGGTTCAAACTTAGCACCTCACCTATTCGAGCCATGGCATTTTTCTTTCTCCTCTTTCATTTCCGTCTTAATAGCGGGTTTAAGTCCCCACGCGCGAGCATTTGAATTCGTCCCAAGTGGCAGTCACTTTATTGCGTGTTAAAACAGTTGTCACTGTTATTTCCATTACTTCCTTTACTGCATGACCATGTGACACCCCATGTCAGCCTATTATGGATAATTCCTGGTCATGTCAATAACGGTCATCTTTTCCAGACTCTGGGTCCCAAGTTCCCCTGGGTCCTTCATTTCATTCATCGCATGAGCCAGAATCCCCGGAACCCTCGGGAATTGATCAAGTCCCCGAGTCATTTGTGCTTAATATATTATATTTCTAGGGTTTGATGAAAAATAAAAAAATTTCAGGAACACGTACGAAGCGATGGTGAAAGTCCCTGTATCCGGGATTGCCTTATGTTTTTATATATATATTGGCGGTTGTTTGGTCTTTGCAGATTGCCAAAATTTGCCCATCGAACATGTTTGAAGCATCTGCACCACCTTCTCCACCTGGGAGTCTAGAACTCGCCACTACTTCAACTAGGGTGGTCACTAGAAAAAAGGGTGAGAAGGCCTTGGAGAAAATCCCACTCTCAATGAAATACATAAAGGGAGAACTCATTCTGGGATCAAAGGTTAATTCCAAAGTGTAGTTGATCACCGACAAAAGTGTCAGCGTATGGGCCAAAATTTAGACCTTAGTGAAAATGATGTTTATTCAACACAAGGCCAGAGATCTTATGGCACTTCATGTAGCCACCTCCGGAATACTTAAGGTGGCATGCTTCCCCTACTCAGTGCAGGCTCCGGAGATCATTCTTACACTTGTAGAACACTACAAACCAATCGTCTGGGCTGTTATGCTTGCCTCTCCTGTTCCTTTGGGATATCCAATTCCCATGGTGTCTCTTGATGCCACAACCTTCTCTTCAGGGCTAGGGATCCCCCACTTTGCAAAAAGTGCAGTCCTCACCCAAGCCCAGGCACTTGGGGAATTTGAAAAGCTTCGGGGAACGGCTCGACAATATCTCAATGCCAATTGGCTCAAGACCCCTATGAAAGACTATAAAAAGATGTAGATGGAGATCCCCCAAAAAAAATTTAAGGAAAGCATAAAAATGGGGATCATCACATTATGGAGGGTCTTTGGAGAGCCCCATGCCCAGGAATTCTCAGCATGGATGTACTAATACTTGTTTGGTATTGCCTCTGGCAGACAGGCTTTCGACTGGGCAACGATCATCGCAAATCATGTGGACGCCCAGCTCGTCAAGGTTACCCAGTCACCCAAATTCTACATGAATTCTTACATCTTGTGAGCACTAGCACAACAATGCCCCGTAACCCAGGGATTACTTATAGCAGGTATGCTCGGAACTAGCAAAGGCCAGAATGCTCCATGGGATTATTTCCCACAGATACAATGGGAGGCCAGTTTCCCCAGCTTCTGCAGATTAAATGATGCTTTCATTTACTATCATATTCTTACACCCACTCGGGATGACAGATACTGGCTCTCAAAGGAGGCAATGAACATGGTCAACACTTATGGCCATTATTATATTCAATTTCAGTGCAACACTCATACATTCGGGTGACCAGCTTCTCTGGGAAACCCTACCTATTACCCAAACATTGTGGGGATAGGATAATTCTTTCAGAGTATTGCAGACAAATTTTGGAGCTGCATGCCTTCTTCACATTGAAGAAGGTCACCAATATTTCATTCCCAATAGTGTGTGGGAACTATTCTTGTATCCTTGCAGCAGAAAAGGAAGCAGACAGTGAACTCAAGATTTTGGGGCTTACAAAATTTTATTTGGAGCAGAAGAATTTTAATCTGCTAGACAAGATAGAAATCGTACTTCCCCAGGTAGAAGACCCTCGTGAGCTTCACTTAGAAGATTTTTGGGAAGATTGCCAGGACAACTTTGAGTTCCAAAACCGACATTGCATTCGGATGACTCAAGGAATGATGAAGAAGCTTAAGCTTCAAAAGTTCCCCAATGACTTTTTAGATACCGGTTCTATAGTAGACCTGCAATATAAGGCCAAGGGAGTAGATACGATGGCTCTCCCCCGATGGACTGGGACACCCTGGAAGGCCCGATGATTGAGGACATCACCCACGATGTAATTGAACGCAGCCATGCATATTTCCAGAAGGTGTGTCCAAAGAGAACAAGAATAGTTGGCCCATTTTTGAAGGGATCCACATCTAGGGCCTGAACCTTTGCGCAAGGCGAGGATAGAGGAAAAAGGAAAATGGGAGCCGCGACCCAGGTTTTAGCAAATGTTACGGTTCCCACTGCAGATCAAGTGCAGCTTCATCTGGCAGTGTCCCAGTAGATGAGAGATGTGTTAAACACCCATCTTGGTCTCTCGGTGGTCCAGGCAGAACCTGCCCTCCCTTTTGGTTCCCCTTCCCTTGCAAAAATCATGATCTGAGAAGTAGGGACATCAGCAGGGGAAGAACGTGCGGTCATGTTAGATGTTGGGCCGCCATTGATAACCAAAAGAAAGAAGAAAGGAACAAGTGTTCCTCAACCTAAGATAGAGGCAGAGCTTGGGATACCCAACATCCCCGAAATGCATATTGTCTCCTCAGACAATCCATACTAGCCAGACAATCACCCAGACAAATCCCCGAAGATCTCCCCTCTGCACGATGACTTTGACAATGTATTTGGGACAGATGAGCTGGTAAATTTACAAGAGGATATCGGGAGAGCGGTGGAAGAAATTAATGCCTAGGAGGAAACAATAATCCCCACTGAAGGGGAAGTGCTGGAGAAAGAATTTGTTGTTGCACAAGAGGACCAGGCAGTAGAAGGAGAAAAGGAACAAGAACAGGGGAACACCCCAGATGTTCAGGAAATCCTGGTCATTGAGACCGAAGCAGAAAAAGGACAAGTAAAAGATGAGCAGCCGACTTTGGCTGAGGGAACCAAACCTCCAGGAACAAACGTAACCTAAGCTACCATGCTCCAGATGCCCTTCCCTACCCCAAGAAAGGTATCATTTGGCGAGGTGGTCTTAGCGGACCAACAACCAAACATTGTCCAGACACCTCTGCCACCTTCAGAAAACAAGCCAACGGAGGAAAACATTCTGGTGGATGATGTCGGAGAAAAACAATAGCAAGAGGAGGAGAACACCAATGATATGAATGTGGATACCACAAATGTTGCTAAGGACACCGAGGCAAGGAATGTTGATTCTACGCAAGTGGATGATGCAGGTGATTTGGAGAATACAGGAAAAGAGTCCAAAGAGACTCAAAACACCAGGGATGAACAGCAGAACCCTAGAGGCGATACACTTGATCAAAATTTGGTAGCAATGCCACCCCCGCCACCACAATGGTTGGTGGACTCAAGAAAGAGGAAGGCCCCAATGGTAGCAAAGGCCCATCTCTCCTTGGCGGAGATGATGGCATAGACGCAAAGCACCCCCAAGGCAAAGAAGGCCCGAACAATCCATACCATCTGGACTAGGCCAAGCGGAGATACAGTTGCGATAGTTGAAACACCTCCCCCAGAGGCAGAAGTGACAATAGTGAGAGCCAAAGATCATGCCATTATAGAGGTGCCTCTGGGAAAGAGAGACAAGTAGGGTGACTTAGACCTACTGAGAGAAGAAACCAAGGCAGTAGAAGCCGACTATGACAAATAGTTGCAAAATTTGAATGAGAAAAGAGATAAAAATGAAAATATCCTTGGACTTCTAGCAGAACTGACGCAGGCATTAGTCGAGATCCATTTGGAAGCCTCCACATTCAGACCACCACTTCTGCAAGGTGAAATAGATGTGCTAAGAAGTATGAAAAAGAAGGTGCAGGCGACTGATGACTAGGTGGCTGAACAGGTAGGAAACATCTAGAATTTCCTAGCAACAACACTCGTGGACCTGTACGTAGCTGACAACATTTGGCACTGGGCCAAAAATACCATTTCCATCTGGGAAAGAGAGACCGAGCAGTACAAGGCTTGGATGAATGAGTTGGGAGAACTTATGAGTCTCAAAGAAGAAATCGTCACCAAGGCTAGAATTTTGGGAGAGGAATCCTTCGATTTCATCCGGACCCAGCACTCCAAACTTGATCTCAAATTAGAGATAAGCAAGCAACTGGTAGGGGCCCTGTGGGATAAAGTTTTGGAGGTTGAATATTCTTTAAATATGTACAAGGCATTCATTACAAGGATTTCAGGAGTCGATCCCTTTAGTACCGAAACATGTACTCTGGAGGAGTATGTTGTAGGAAAATTTGATGAGCTAATGGAGGCTCGGTATCATTCCCTGGAGGGAATGGACGGAGCAAAGATTTCACATATATCTTGTATGGTGCTCTGGGCCCACAATGTCACAAAGATGGCGACAGAATTCAAAGTAAATACTTTGGATCTAAGCAAGCAGGTGGAGATGGCTAGGTACCGTCGGGCTAGCCTCAAGGATATTGATGAAGATGGAGTTGTCCATCTCCTGGAAACATTCAAGAATAGCAAGGGACAGTGAAGTTCTCCATATTTTGGAGATATTCACCGATGAGGTGCAGTTTAAACATTCTTTATTCTTTGAGCGTAAGCTCTCGGTTCCTAGATTCTCGAATCCAATAGTTTTGTATTCTTTCAGTGACCTATGTCCAGGTTCCCCGGATCTGAACGATGATTATCCAGTAGTTAATAAGGGTTTCAGAAAGTAGGTGACCCTGATAGAGTGTGTCAGATGGAAAGATGGTTATGACAGATGGTCTTCCCAAGGTGTCACTCTAGCATTAACTGCCTAGCACATCGAAGACAGTGAGCCGCATATTGCATTGATGAGGCATGTAACCTCGAACTTTGGAGAGATCATATTTCTTCTCTTCTTCCTTTGACACTCTTCTCGATGCTGATTCTTCCATACTTCTCTTCTTGTCTTATTCTTTTGACATGTCAAACCTTGGTTCTCTTTGAGGTGATTTTAAAAGTGGTGCAGTAGTACCAGCCACCGAATATTATATTTTATTATTGAGTGTAAAGTTAGACTAGGTTAAGCTTTAGGGAAAGTATGTGTATAAATAACAAGTCCAACCTCATTTCAAGGGTCGGCAAAATTGACGATTTTGCAGTCCATACTATTAACATTTAGCATCTCATTTTCTTGTAGTTGTAGAGCTCAATGCTCAGTAGTTCTTAATAGTTCTTAGTAGATAGATGCTCTCTTGGAGCCATTGATGTATACACTAGTGATGCTGGAAAACTGTTAATGAATAAGGAAGGATTCTTGCAATGATGTTGTTGGTGTCTTGATCTTTGAGTTAATGCTCTTTTGTGCTGCATTTTTCTGATGTCCTCTACTCTAATGTTTTAAGTAGATTAACAACCTCTTTCCCCCTTGCTATTGAACATGTATGAATCATTGGTTCTCTATATGTTCAGTATTTAGTATAGTTCATTAGAGCATGGTTGATGTTTGGAATATTTAGCATAACTATAGGTAGAAGGAATGAATCCCTAACTCTAGCGTATCTTTTGAAGTTTATTTGGTAAACTAATGCATGCTTGCATGAAACCCCTACCCACTAAAATATCCCTAGAGAAGACGAGCCCAAAACCAACTATCCTCCGAACAAAAACAGTCACACACCCAACTTAGCTCCCGCACTATTGATACCTAACACTCAGGTGCTTGAAGGCCCAGAGAATTTATTCTTTGGACAACCTTTACAGGCAAATTTGGTCGTTACCCTGGTACCTAGTGATAACTTAAATTTGTTGATGAGACCGGTCACAAATTCCCGTCAACGGAACCCATTGAGTAGAAGGAACAATGCCCTCATAGTGGCACGGCTAGTAATCAATCTCTCTCTAGGCCTCGTGCCCTGATCTCCAAAAATAGTCAACAACCTCCCGGTGAGGTAGATCCTGTACACCATCTATGAAAGCTCTAACATCTGAGCGAGCCTATCTCTCCCCAGCCTTTGCAGCACTAACCCAAACCTCCAGAGTAGTGACTCGACTCTCCACAGCAGCTGCCTTGCTCTCCAAGGATGTGGCTCATTCCTCTGAGGGTGCCAATCTAACTTGCAAATCAACTACCTCTTGGGTTAACCTCTCCACCTCTAATGGATCATCATCATGTCCACCCATAGCCACATCCATTAGATCCTCCTCCCTGGTCCCTCTCAACCCCTCCCCTCTGACCACCCAGGAGTCCTCACTACTCTCACTCCCACTGTTGTTGCTACCACTAGTGTTGCTGGATGTAGAGGACCCCGACCCAACCTCCACCATCTCAACATCCCCCTCCTCTCCCATCTCTCCCCCATATTTTCCTTCATCTCTCCCTCCATCTCTACCACCATCCCTCCCTCTACCCCTTTGTCAGTGTTGCCTCATGATGAAACCAGTAACAGGATGTGACACATCTTTAAGGGAAATAGGTCGAGCTGTCAGCCATCAAGCATCAAACTATGGGGTCATGCTTGAAAAAAACAAGTCTGGTATCAGTACCACATGGATAAGAAGCATAACAAATAATCAAAACAAGATTGATATCAAATGAACCTAAAGAGATACATGTACCAAAAGGAAATAAACAATAAACAGATCTACCTAGATCCACAATGGTTGATCACCAAGTCCATGCAATAGGGCTTAGACCATCAAACTAAGTCCTAGCAGCATGCATCGAGATCAAAGAACCCCACAGAGTAACATCTCGAGATCTTCGAGCAAAGTATGAATAAGAATCAATAACATCTTGGCGCTCCCCAAACTGTCGCAACACCTTGTCGGTGTTGTGCAGATCTATCATATGAGCATGCTCTATCACACATCCAATCAAGAACCTCCTCTGTTGGCAAAAATTAAGGTGTGCATCCTCATCCTCTCACACAGGGCATGCTCTATAGGGCCTCCAAATGAAGTAATATATCATATCCAACTATTGCCTCCAGTACATCAGATGCCCCATATGGGACTGCACCACAACTCCATCATACATAAACACATATGGTCTCCCAACACGAAGATTGTGTGCACCTACAGGTCAGCATAAAATGATGCGCTCCCACGCCTAGATCTGGAGTAAGGTTGCACTGCATCTAAGTGATTTACCACCCCGGTAAGCCACATAAAACATATGATGGTACATATGGGCCAACATGCAAGGACCCCAGGCATAAAATGTATGGTCTCTCACCATACCCTGGAGGATAGCTCCCCATCCTACGACAAAGCCATGATGCCTATGGTTGGGACACAGAATCCCATAGATCAAACTACTGAGCAATGTGCTCAATCTATCTAAACCCATGCCGAATAGGGACCATGGGATATCATAAGGATCAAACATCCCTAACTGATCAATAGGAAGACCGGTCATCTCAGATAATGTAGTGATACCAGGCTTTCAGGTAAAATCTACTAAGGCACCCTAGATAGGCATCTAAAGGATGCGGTAAACATCCTCAAGAGTGACAATGCACTCTCTAGTGGGAAGATGAAAGGTGCGTGTCTCAGAATTCCGCCTCTCCAACAAAGCGGAGATCAGACCAATATTGGTTGTGATCTCAGGCATATAGATAACCCAATATAATCCCACGTCTCTAATAATGGATCTCTCATCCTCAGATAACTGAAAGCGATAAACCAAACCTACTGGTCTAGGCTATCGACACCGCAGAATGTTGCCAGTAATTTGCAAATCAAAAGTACGTACAATGATCAGTGCCAAGATCGACAAAGCAATTTAAAAATGTGCAAAAAGGACAGAAACAAAGTATATCATATCAATTGTGAAATGCAAGCATCAACTATGACACTTTTATATCAAATGTGGCATTCAAACATCAGTTGTGAAATATAAATGGCAATTGCAACATTAAAACAATCTAATGCAGTACACTTATCAAATACAAAACAGAACTGCCAATTGCGGCACGCAATCTGCAAATGTGGAAAAATCGTCGACAATCACGACACACTTCCAAAAATAGTGCAAAATCAATTGAATTAAAATGCATTAATGATAAGAAATAAATGCACTAGGGATGAGAAAATCTGGAGTGGAAGATGTCAATAATGTTAAATAGAAACTATTATATTTATCCAAAAATTAATCCAACAATGTCAATCAATTGAAAAAGTCATCAAACAACAATCAAGACAACAATAGACCTAGACCTCCACAATATCAACCCAAACGAAAGTTTACACAATTGGGTGAACCTCTTGAATCGTGTCCTATATGTGGTTGAAGTTGGGATTCCATGGCACAAGGGTGAATCCAAAGTATAGGTCTGTTGAAGGAATTGATTGAAGGGACAATCACAATCCAATGCAAGTCACTATGACCAAAGTATTGACTTAGACTATAACAATAGTTGTTTTGACTTAATAAAAAACAATAGCTCTTCCCAATGACTTAGACTCATTGGACTGTGACTGTCAAATAGTTTACATAGTAAAGGTTTGTCCAAAGTCACTTAAGTTGTAAGGGACACAAATAGCTACTTCCATTGACTTACTCCTATAACTCAATCAATTCCCTTAACTCCTATCATAGAAAATTCTATTAACCAAAGAAATTCTGTAAAAATTTAGAGTGTAGCTAGTTCAAAGAATACCAGATCCATAGTTTTCCTAAGGGGAGATTCCTAACTTCATGGGAATTTTCCGCAGGCAATTTTTTCCAATTCATTTAAATTGATTGAGGTTTTATTGTATATTTGGGATGGAAAATGTAAACAAATGATTGGGCTTGTTTGAAATTAAAGAAATTCTCTTAGGAGGTAGATGTTGCTGCATCCATAATAGGAGAGAAAAATGCATGGATTATTTGCCCCTTTTTATTCCCCTTTTTATTAAAGGTGGGTGATACACCATTTCCAATGTACATTATGTTGCAGATGGAAACATGTATAACTAATAATTGTCCAATGAAATTTTAGACTTTATCTCTATTTTCTTTCAAGCAAGCAAGTGCCCGATCAGGGAAATGTGGTGGTCCTAAGGGATTATGTCACCCACATTAAAAATGGACAAAAGGACATATTCTATATTAATGGCGAGAGTAAGAAGGTTGTGGAGAAATCCCCATTTTTGGAAAAGATGAAGAAGGGCTATGAAGTTTTGTACATGGTGGACGATATTCATGAATATGTTATTGGTCAATTGAAGGAGTATGATGGGAATAATTTGGTCAGTGCTACTATAGAGGGACTAAAGATGGAGGAGTCTAAGGTTGAGAAGAAAGAAAGGGAGGACTTTAAAGCTAAATTCAAGCCACTGTGTAAATCTGTGACAAACATTTTGGGTGACTGGGTTGAGAAGGTCATAGTTTCTAACAGGGTGATGGACTCTCCTTGTTGTCTAGTTACATGTGAATATGGGTGGACTACTAACATGGAGCATATCATGAAGGCTCAGGCACTTAGAGACATCATCATGGTTGGTTACATGTCTAGTAAGAAGACCGTGGAGATCAATCTTGAGAATGTCATGATGGATGAGCTTCGCAAGAGAAATGAAGCAGATGAAGGGGATAAGTCCATCAAGGATTTGGTCATGTTTTTGTTTGAGAATTCTTTGCTAACCATTGGGTTTAGTCTAGATGAGCCCAACATGTTTGGAAGCAGGATTCACAGGATGCTCAAGACGGGTCTTAGCATTGATGATGTTGAGGGGTCTGCACCAGTTGATGTAGATGATATGCCTCCACTTGAGGACAATGATGTAGAGGGTTCCAGGATGGAGGAAGTTGACTACTTTATTTTGTTCAATTGACTTTGAGTCCTACATAATTTTGATCTTTCATGTACTTAAATCTTCCTAGGCCTTTTGAAGTTGGCTAAAGTTGAAGCCTCTAGAGTAGAAATAAATTTAACTCTGTACTACTTTATATTTTTTGGTAGTATTTCAAACTTTAGAAAAAATTTCATCTTTGTGCATTGTTGGGGCCTTTCAGGCATCAATAATATTCAATTTTGATTTAGAATATTATATTCTAATATAATGGTCAAATTTTCTCAATAAGTGTTGATGACCTTGTCATATGGATGCATCCACTAAATAAGGTAGCCAAGTGGTCAGGTTGTGGTCAAAAGACTCTCACATTTCATAATTAGCCGATAGGCTTTCCTTGTGGGGTTGCTTGCAACCGAAAGTTGTCTCACACCTGAAAAAAACTGCCAGTAAGTGGTTTTGGGGCTGCCGATAAATGGTTTTGGGTGATGGTTTACAAGAAAAAGTAAGATAAAAAGATAACTACTCCTTTCGCACGCTATATGCTATAAATAAATATGATATTTTTCCATCCTACGCAATAGATAATCTATCCTTGCAAGCCGATAGAGATAGCTCACATACGACTCCCACAGTATTTAATTTTCATTTAATCTTTATGGTATGCACGTGAATTATTGGTCGCAGAGTGCATTCATATGGAAAACACTTTGTATCTTCCAGGAGAGTTTGGTGTGAATGATTATCGCATGGGGTTACTGTTGGGTTTGAGTGTAGCAGAGGTATGAAGAAGAAAGTAACTATGTCCTCCTCAACATTGTCAATCTAATTAAGGTCCTTTTCTCACATTTTCTCTTCATAAATCTTTTGTTTCTTCATACCGTAAAAGGGGAAGCTATGACATAAATACAAGCTTCATGCAGAAGCTCCACAGGATAGGTGTCAGGGGGCTAGATTTCAGCATGGCGCCACCCCATGGAAATCCAACCCCGAGCGGCACTGACAAGCCTTAATCGCGGCTCCCATTGCGGACGAGCCCCTTTCTTGCCTTCAGACTACGCCTT
>MU223639.1:2762176-2772912 GCA_018584345.1 Thuja plicata
GAAGAAAATAGCTAAATCAAAGCTTCATAGATTCATATATGCATACTAATTATAGACAAGCAATATATTCAACTAAAAGTAGGAATATATTGAAAATGGTGTCACATTTTTTTTTAAACAAAAGTTACTATTGGTCGAAATTTCATCCTTTACATAGTACTAAATTTGACCAAGATGCTATACGATTGACGGTCATTTCGACGAATTTGGGTGGATAATTCAACGACAAAATGGACTAAATTCGACCAGGATGCTATACCTTCGATGCTCAATTTGACGAATTTAGGTGGATAATTTGATGACACAATGGTCTCAATTTTGACGTTTACACCAATAAAGCGACGTCTTATTCTTCTAGTTACAAGGGATTGTTTTTTATTACGGTAAAAACAGGTTTTGAAGGGACCCCGAAACCCTTTAACAAAAGAGAAGAGAGATAGGCATGAAAACCCAAAGAACAACAAGCTGCCCCAAGGAAAGAAGCAGGCTATAATTCGACTAGTTATGGGGTCGAAATTTTGACTATTATTTACCATGTATAAAATTCGACAAAAAAAGATCGACGATAGTTTTAGTCGCCTATTCGACCAATTGTTGTAGAAAATTTGACTAATTCTCGTCGAAATTTAAGGTAAAATTTACTAGTGAAGACACTTCCTTTATATCTGAAACCCAACAATACATATGTAATTAATGTGTAAACAAAATAAAAATAATCATATTGATGAAATTATTCAATTAAAAAAAAATCATTACTTTGTGTTCCTTTATGTGGGGTCCAAGTACAACCATGGATTGAGTACAACTGTGGACGAGTGTTGATTGTATACATTCCAAATGAATAAAAAGAGGGAGAAGGTTCCTTTCATGCATGAATTTCACATTTTCTATTCACATTCAATTGTAATTTCTCAAAGACTTAATTAGCTACTTTTTTTCCTACAAAACTCATGTTTGTTCTTGAAGATACTTCATACAAAAAAAGATTTACGAGGGACATGGAATAACTTTTGGTAAGTGCTTATCAAACTGCCACCATGAAGGATTTTAAGTCTACCCTTACTGCTTCATATTAATCAATTGGTACAAAACATGAAGTTTTAGGCTTTTATATAGCTTAGAAAATGTGGGATTATTCTTGCTTTACAATTGAAATATGAGGGATCAAATTATTACAAGCATTTAAATTCTAACTTTTGGAACAATATATAATTTTGATAAAATACATTATAAATATGATGGTTGACGATATTGTTGCTTGTACATAAATTTTTGGTCGCAAAAAACTGTAATCTCAATTCATGCATTCTATGAAAAGTGTAAAAGAAAGACAATGAAAATAGTTTTAGTATCCAAGATATGATATGTAAATGCTCTTAGGTATAATATGTAAATGTTTTTGGTAAATACATATATAATTTGTTAACGTACGTTCGTGTTGTTATTTTTTTATTGGTTATTCAAGATGTGAATGTTGTGGAAAGGATACCTACAAATTGGTGCATGCTCATGGTTACATCTTTATAGATGGACTTCATTTTTTGTTCCTTGTCAATTATAGCATTTTCTCTTATATAGGTTCACACTTGTTGATCAAGAAGAGGAACCAAAACATATTTATATTTAAAAATACAACATTTTTTTTTGTGTTCCATCCATTTCAATGCTACGTTTAATTAGGATGACCAACAAAAATACAATAGGACACTATTGTAATTTTACTTTATCCAAAATGGATGTTACTATGTACAAGACTTCCTTCTACAATGCTAAATGTTTGTAGATTGTCACTTTTATACACTTCCTTTTATTATCTGAATCTTCATTTATACTTTCAAATAAAAAACCTATCGGCGTATCCTTGCACCTCCTTTTGGGTGCAAGTGCTAGTTGTAGGAAAGTTGTAGTCTCAAAAATAATCCTCACCTTGGGTCTCAATAGTTCCAAAGTCAATCATCTAAGATATGCATTGTCCTTTGTGGTTACGGTTGTGAAAATCCTCTAGAGATGGCAATAAAAAGTGATCATGTATTTATTCAAACAAAACCATTCTTGAGATGTTGTATGATTATATAGGAGGTTTGATCAATAAATGGAACATGTTCATCATTTACTACATAAATTGGTAGTTGAAATTCCTCTTATTGTTGCCATCAGTTATGTAGCTCTTGGATGAGAAACTACACTAAATTAGGGGTTCAAACAACACTTGAAGGATACTTAAAATAAAAATGAAGGATATAAAGTACACTGATACAATAGAAAACAAATTTAATAAGCTGATGTCATTAACTTATTATAAGAAAAAGTTTAGTACAGTATTTATACTGAGAGACACAAAATGCCCTGTCATTATTGATTACCAAGTGCTTAAATAACAAGGATTTTTGGCTAGGACTTGATATGGACAGCTTAATACACATTAATCAAATTTTTTCCTCATAAGAAAGTTTGCCCGACTCAGAAGATTGATGTCAGTTAGCATTACAACATTCCATGTACAATTGTGGAATAAAGCATGCAAAATCATGACTCAGGCCACACAACAAATGTATTTGTGATCGACATCAGAAGCACACCTTGGGGTGAAAATGAATTTTTCATACAAATCACGTCCTTGGGATTTTTTATAAAGCGGGAATCCTAGACATTTGACCAGATGGAATGTTACTTGTCGATCTATTTTTAGCTGGTGGTACAATGTCTCACTTGCTTTTTGATTCTAAGGGTTTCAAAACCTGCACCCCCACTTGACAATCCAAGTGCACGATTTGATTTGGTTCATAAGGATGTTCTTTAATAACAAGTGTTTGTATATTAATTTGCAAAATAAAATGAGAACAAATAGAGTAAAAAATTAGATCACAACACAACTCAAAATATCCATAGCAATGCCCTCTCTCCTAAAATTATTGAAGCTAAAACACAAAATCATGGCATCTTGTATCCAAAAAAATGCATAAGACAACAAACTACCAAGGTTTGGAATCATATTTTATCCACACTAATAGTGTAAATTTGAATTGTTGATTTTCCCATGCCAATAACAATTATGTTGTCCTATGGGTGGAAATCATGAAATGTTATTGTTACTACTGGTGCCATGAAGGTTGTCATTGTATGCTATTAAAATAGATGAAGTATTAAAGAATTAAAATAGAGAGAATCTTCTTTCGAAATATGCATTCAAACAATTATCCATCTTACTACGTTCATTTACCTCTAATGTCATCATGTTGAACAAAAAAACATTTCCACCACTACCTGACATAAGATAGGAGTCATCTTTTATAAAAAGAATCTGTAGACACATTAAAACGCTTTTCTATGCATTGATATTTAAGTATTTCATACAAAGCTCAAAGTTTTGAAACCGTTAATGTGTTTTTTAAATTTAGGTTAACTATTGCTGGATTACATCTGAGTTTTGAATTCTGAATCAAAAAATAGTGTCACTAAGTTTACCATGTTCTTTTTTGTTATTTTAAAAAATAGCTATGCTAAAACTCCAAAATTCCTTTTTTGCAAGCGGTGGAGATATTGAATGATGAAGCATGGAGGATTATGATCTGACAGAGAATACGCAAAATATTTGAAGGTATGGTAAATTGAGATAGAAAATAGTTGATCTATTTATTAACATATGGAAAACACTATCATGTCGAATAACTACACAATACAGTTTGCAACCAATTTATTCGAACAATTTAGAAACCAAATAGCCTGTACTGGAAACATTGTTTTTAGCAATGGAGTTGTAATTACTAATAACAGGTCCCAGTTGAAGCCCATTGCTGAATAAAGGGTGTTTTTATAGCTACACCTAGAAACATTTTATAATAAAAATCAGGCTAAAATGGGTGAAAATAGGGGTTTTGATCATGTAGTAAACAAGGAGAAAAACATAAAATCTGTTTGAATGCTAAAAGATATCATCAAGAAACAACCAGGTGAGTCCTTACTAGTGTCTTCTGTTGCAAATAAGTTGGACCATCTAGGCTTGACTATTCATTAACTGCAACTTCAACCCTCTCCCTAATACATTTGGGTTATTTTTAGGGG
Source organism: Thuja plicata (assembly GCA_018584345.1). Classification (NCBI taxonomy): domain Eukaryota; kingdom Viridiplantae; phylum Streptophyta; class Pinopsida; order Cupressales; family Cupressaceae; genus Thuja; species Thuja plicata. The sequence continues at coordinate 2,766,239 of MU223639.1, forward strand.
TCCTAAATGGTCATTAATCTTAAAGATTGGAGATTTAAAAATGAGATTAAGGGAGAAGCATGAGAAAGAATTTTGATGTCATAACTAGATCAATTGTCAGCCAGATGAAATTACACTAAGTTGTCAGTACACCAATAAATCAATCTCTTGAAACAATGAAAATACCCTCATTTTTTTTCAGTGGTACATGACAATGACCCATCTGCAATAATGATGCTCTTATTGAATATGATATTCTTCACATAGCTTGATCCTACAACAATGAAAACCCTTCTTGATACCATTGATATGTTACAACAACCCTCATATATGCTCAAAATAGTGAAATACAGTGAAATCATCTTCAAGAAAAGTCACTCAAGTTCGTGGGACTTTAAAACAGTCAAACATTTCTCTGCACTACACAGAAGGGGGTTGAATGTATCTTTGTTCTTCATGGATGGAACCCATGAAGAAAAATGAGTATCCTTTGGACAATAATGAAAAGGATTTCATCATGCATTTACCATGGCATTTGGTATACTTTTATCAATCAATAGATCCATGAAGATAGTTAAAGATCTCTCTGAAACAATAAAAACACATCTAGAAGACCTCTTTCATCGCATTAATCTCCTATCTTTTCTATTATACAGATGTATTCATGAATTTGTGGTCTTCTGTTATGATAATGAATATAACATCTGTACCTCCACAACATATTGAACACATGATCTTTCAAAGCCAAATATGTAGGTGACAAAATTATTCCTCCACTAAACCTTCAAGCAAAACCTTCCAAGGGAACTTTAAAATTACATAACTCATCATAACCTTACATTTAAATGTAGCCATCAGCCAAATAGCATTGAGTTAAACAATAAACTAGGACATTCATTTGTTTTCAAACATGAGAAATAGAAAATGGAAAACCTTAATTAGGCAGAGAAGCGTAAAACCCTACCTTAAGGAATCTCTGTTTGAGGACTTGTTATTGATTGTTTGAATCTGTTGCTTCTTCCTTTGAATATATGACCTTTGCGTGAGAAAACTTGTTGTTCATGCTCAAAAATTATTGTTTACTTTCATGAAAATGGCGTTGCTTTCACAAAACAACAGATAGCTTCTATTTCCTCCTTTCGACTACATCATATTTCCTATTGCTTATTAAATCATTCTGTACACCCCAAAAATCTGATGTTTCATGCACGAAAAATGTTGTTTCCTCTATGATTTTGTCATTACTTTCTCGTGAACTCACTGTTTATCTCTTGAAAACTCCATTCTTGTCTGCTCACGACATGGTAGGGTTTCTTACTCTCAACACCCCTTGACCACGGGTTCAGATTATTAAGGTTAAGTCAAACAAAAAAAATTCACTCAATTCCCTCCACATTCTAAAAGTGAATGATAGACTCATTTACATGGGAGATTTTTTATTCCTTTTCTTTTCTTTTTCTCCATTTTCCTTTTGTTGGAGCTTTTAAAGATATACAAAAATATCATTTTTAATCATTTTGATCACAAAAATCAAAAGAGTAGAAAAGGCCTTTGGTCTTTTAATTTGACACTCAAACACCCTTTAAAAAAACCTATAACAGATAAGGGGAATATTGAGACCATTTTTTAGTTGAATATAAAAAACATGAAACAAGTCATTCAAAATATCAAATTGAAAGAGATATTTTAATTTGTCCTTATTGTATGATTAGTAATTAATTAAAGTAATAAGATTTATTTTTACTTTTAATTGATTGATTTTTATTTTTATATAATTAGTAATTATGATAAATAATATATTTTAAGTGATCTATATAATATAGACACAATTGGTGCTATATCTATATTGTCTTAATTATTTTTTAATTTTTAAAGATAATTAAAATTATTTTGGCCAGGAGTTTATAGGCTCAAGAGGCAACTATTCTAAGTCTAGTGTTCTTTATAATGTATCTGATCAATCAGGGGAAGATTTCTAATGATTTAAGCTTGAATTTTGGTTCTATTTTGTAACTTTATTTTATGAAGTTGTCAATTTCTTGTTTGACCTCTCATCACACCATTAATCATGAAGTCAATAATTTCTTGTTTGAATGTTTTTAGTCCTTTATAGTGTTAGCTTATTGGCGAACAAGCATTACTGGTCATGAAATGTAACTTCTAAGTATATAATTTTATAATATTATCAAATGTTATTATAAAGGAGTAATAAATTTAGTCATTTTTGTTTGGGTGACTAATTATTTAGTCATTTATATAGTAATTTTTGTTTGGGTGACTAATTGTTTAGTCATTTTTATTTGTCTGACCTTGTGATTTTACCCGATGACCAAATTAGTCATTTATACTTGTGAATTGCAAAAAATAGTAGAATTTGATCAGTTTTAGTCACGTGACTAAAATTTTTAGTAGGGTGACTAAAAGTTTTAGTCACATAGCCACATATTTGCCAAAGGTACTGGTGAATTTATCACTAGGATCTATAATGCAGCTAAGAGAAATAGTCCTTAGAACTAGAGAGCAATGAGGCACTCAATAGGTTATCTTTTTAATTCATTTAATCATAGTTTATCTTCCAATAGATTTGACTAACTTGTTATTAATGTTTCATTGATTTTGTGTGTAGATCAACCTACGTACTATAAAAACATTCAAGGGTTTGTCCCGTGTCTTGTTTATATACCAACCATAAGGGATTTTCCGGTTTGAGGTCATCTTCTGGTGGTTAAATGCGCCCCCAGACAGGCCTCTCTAAGAAAAAAAATGGATTTTATTATAACAAATTGTGCAAGTGCACTAAAAACTTAAGACACGAGGTTAATCGAATTAAAAACTAAAATTAAATGTTAGCTTATCTACCAACCATCCACACAGACACAAGGGTTCATGTTTAAAGCACCAAAATAGATGAGATTTGCCTTGTTTAGTTTTAATGCACCAATCTCAAATGTACTTTGCCTTTGTTTAATTGTTAACCCCACATCAATTTTAAGCACCAAATCAAAAGATGAGTTTTTTATGTGTATCCATATAATGTTCATTTTAGTGCACTGAAAAAGAAAAGTGAATTGATTTTAGATTAACACGATAAATATTTCTTCCATGTCACAAGCTAAAAAAAAAAAGGTTAGTACCAAAAAACCTAAGATCCAGGAATGAAAATTGATAGTCCATAAGCACATTTGCATTGACATGAAGACATTCAAAATTTTGAGTGATTCTACTTACCTTATCCAAGTATGCATTGAAGAGTCCTTTGTATCCAATTTTTGCTTCCAATTATGTGATTCGTAGTCTACATGCTAGTCCTTTGTTCTGCTTGATTTATCCCCCTTTTTTGGTGTTAGCATTTTTTTATTTTTTACCAGTTGACTTCGTTGTTTCATGTTTGTATCTACATAGTTTTAACAGTGCAAGTGCATTATTTTACAATAGAGAAGTAGAATTTTAAGACAAAGAAGAAAATTATAGACATGTGAATGTGTCGTTTCAAGATAGTAAGTGTGTTGATTTAAGGAGTAAAGTGTAATATAGTAAGTGTGTTATTTTAGGGTATTAAGTGCATCGGTTTTATTGGTGTTTGAAAATGTTTATGCTATGAAAAGCTACCAATATACCTTGGGACTGATGTTAGGAGTGGTTAGCTCCATGTATGAAAGCTCTACAAGGTAAGTGAACCAGCTATAGGGACAAGACTTCCCTCTGCACTTCTGGCTCTGCAAAACCAAGGCGGGTCTACCTAATCTAGATAAATGTTTAACTTTCACAACTCCTTATACTCTGGATTTTAACAATAAATAAATGGTAAGAAAGTATGAAATGATAACCACTCATTCAGTGACTCTTCATTACCATGCAGGACACACAATCAACAACCACAAAACTCAAAGGGAACTAAGATGGTTTTGATGTTTTGATAGGGTAGAATATAACCAAGTGTATTCAGATATGTATCAATGTAGAAAATACTCATTACTGATCAGTGCTTTATCCATTGCGCAATGTTTTTAGTTCAAATAAAGGACAGAGAAACTAGATATTATCAAGGACTCAAAACCATAAATACAGATAATTTAGATCAAACACTACTTATAAGATCCTTCTATAGACAAACCCAAAGAAATTATGTCATATCCAAAGCATTATTCAATTTTATCCTAGATCAAAACTAAGGACTAATGATATATACACGGATAAATTCCATGCAATGAATCAGAAGATTCACAATTCAACAAGTAAGCACTAAGGAGAGACTTAAAATCTGAAATATTGTATTAAGAACATAGAATCCAGCTTCAATTCCAAAATGCTTCAAAACAAATGTCACTTCAATAAATGCAAAAGATTTGCAACTTTCTATTCTATAATAATACACTCTAGATATACATCTGTTATACTCACTAGAAATAGTAAATAGCTTAATGCCTGTGTTACTTCCCAAATTTTCCAGCCTCTACTAAATGATCTTGGAAGTCCTTTTATAGGCCAAGGACTACAACAAGATTTAGATCATTTAGAGTTAGGGCTAAAACTTATTAAAATACTACATAACAGAGAACATTAATTCATCACAACAACCAAGCAGCTTTGTCATACATACAAAAACATTCTTTTGAAACATTTTATTGGGAAGAATCTGATTTGGCCACCATCTATCTTGGGAAGCTGAAAGCACAATGCCCTGCAACAGGAAAAAAAATGAAATGTCTGACATGCATTAATTACCCCAAGAAACTTAACCGCCAAGAATTGGAAAAAACCAATCATCCTTCTTTGAAAAGCTCAGGACCCTAAGAATTTGATCTGATCTATATTATAAAACTTTGAAACAACTCCTCATTGATGGCGAAGAATAGAACAAGATAAGCCGAAGGATTAAATACTGATTAAAAAATTAACCAAAAACCCTAAAGAGATAAATCTACAATAAATGTCTTTAGAATCGCCAAATCTTCCTTCATACAGCATCCAACAGTTGTTCATACATGGCATAGAAGATCAAATTCCTTAACTTATCACTCTCTATCATAAGACATAATCCACCACTCTAAAAACCCTTTGAAACATGTTTGAATATTTGAAAATCCACTCCAATGGCTACACCTGGCGCGAAACTCTCCATCAATGATCCAAATTTAAACTTTATCAGAGTTTAAAACACAGTCGTTGCTATTATTTAAGTTACCCAGGCTTTGGAAATTTGATCAGACAGGTGGCACACATGCATGATGCCTCAAAGATTAGATCTCAATCATCTTTATTTTGAGGCTTTGCATCGTCTGTTAGATCTCTTTAAAAATGACTGCCTTTTAATCTTCATTTACATCTAGCCAGGTCCCATCACATGTCCACATGTCACAGAGGCGCAATGCCTCAATCACTAATTAATGATCATCTCTTCTTTAAGGCTTTACGCCAACCGTAAGCTCTTCACTAACTATATTGCACATTAATCTCACCTTTGGATTTGAAACTGCACGTTCCACTAACCAGGTTGGACAAATGTCAGCTAGGTGTAATGCCTCAAACATTAGATCTTACGCACTTTACCATTAAGGCTTTGCGCTAACCACATGATCAAATTTAACTTAAATGTTTTTTACCTTACTCTTTCTAACTTCAACCGGACCCACTAGGACATGTGTTCATCAGGTGCAATGCCTCAATGACTAATGTGATTGCATCTCCACTTCAAGTCTTTATGCCTGATAAGGCCAAATTATTGCCTTTTTTTGTATAATTTTAATACTATGTTCTAGTTTTTGTCAAAACATTTGAGAGCCTAGCCAGTCAAAACTTGTGATAAATTCCAAATAGAACTAATAAACCATGGGTAGATGTTTGTGACATATTTTGCTAATATTATACATATAGTGCAGTATTTCATAAAACCATCAGAATCTATGTTCTAATATCTGGATATTTAATTTGATTAAGCTTGTTGCATGAATATTTCCACATCATAACTAACTTGACAGGAGAGAAAGCGGTTAGAGAGTGGTCGACAGCATTCAAGGAGGACTGTTGAGGACCAGCTACGGCGGAGTGATCATTACAGCACCAGAAAACATGACTACTACAATGGAGCCAATATTCTAGGACTTGGGGATGTAGCGTGCCTATATTCCCTTTGTACTTTACTATGTTGAACTGGTCGCCCAAGCTTTACTACCCACGCCGCAGGCTATTGCATTTCCATCTTCTTCTCTGGCATGTTTTCAGCAAGATAGTTTCTTTTATGTTTTTGTAATAATTTTTTGATCCTCTATATATAGGGATTGGACCGATAGTTTGAGGTTAGCTAGAAAAGATAGAGACAGAAGTTTTTGGAAGAAAATTGTTATACAGCAATCTATTCCAAGTTCCATGTATTGTTTCTATGTAATGAGTTTTTGAAATGCAATGAAATAGTTCTTGGTTTACGTTCTGTGTTAATAGTTTAGCAGAAATCAACCAAGGGGGCCCACTTGGGAGGTGGAATAGGTTAGAATAGAATAGATTTCATTTCCAGCATTTTCAGTATTTCAGATAGAAGTTACAATTTCTTCCTGTAGCATCGTACCTTGTGAGTGTTCCTGCAGCATCTGCAAGAATAGTTATAATGGATGTTTTAGGTTGAAATCATAGGTTTCAGTAGAGTTGAAATTTATAGCATTCATTCCAGTAAGAAGATAAATGTATTCTTTTCCTGCAGC
>MU223639.1:2782432-2796277 GCA_018584345.1 Thuja plicata
GACATATTTTGCTAATATTATACATATAGTGCAGTATTTCATAAAACCATCAGAATCTATGTTCTAATATCTGGATATTTAATTTGATTAAGCTTGTTGCATGAATATTTCTACATCATAACTAACTGGACAGGAGAGAAAGCGGCTGGAGAGTGGTCGACAGCATTCAAGGAGGACTGTTGAGGACCAGCTACGGCAGAGTGATCATTACAACACCAAGAAACACGGCTGCTACAATGGAGCCATTATTCTAGGACGTGAGGATGTAGTGTGCCTATATTCCCTCTGCACTTTACTATGTTGAACTGGTTGCCCGAGCTTTACTACCCACACTGCGGGCTGTTGCATTTCTATCTTCTTCTCCAGCATGTTTTCAGCAAGATAGTTTCTTTTCTATTTTTGTAATAAGTGTTTGATCCTCTATATATAGGGATTGGACCGATAGTTTGAGGTTAGCTAGAAAATATAGAGACAGAAGTTTTTGGAAGAAAATTGTTATACAGTAATCTATTCCAAGTTCCATGTATTGTTTCTATGTAATGAGTTTTTGAAATGCAATGAAATAGTTCTTGGTTTACATTCTATGTTAATAGTTTAGCAGAAACCAACCAAGGGGGCCCACTTGGGAGGTGGAATAGGTTAGAATAGAATAGATTTCATTTCCATCATTTCCAGTATTTCAGATAGAAGTTACAATTTCTTCCTGCAGCATCGTACCTTGTGAGTGTTCCTGTAGCATTTGCAAGAATAGTTATAATGGATGTTTTAGGTTGAAATCATAGGTTTCAGTAGAGTTGCAATTTATAGCATTCATTCTAGTAAGAAGATAAATGTATTCTTTTCCTGCAGCACTAGTGTAGGTTTCCTTTATGCATTTTTACCTTCCTGCAGCATAAGTAGAATGACTCCTTAAGGAACCTAGTGCACATATCATGCTAACCATTTCAAGTATACATCCCTGGGTTGACAAGTTAAATGCACCTCATAATGGGAAAAATAGTCCTTAGATTGAATGAACCATTCCTAAGAAAGGCCTTGAGCATGACTATTACACACCTATTGTGAGGCGGTTCAATGCCCACCGCCATATCTTTTCATACTTGACATTCCTTTACCTTAATTACCCTGTCCCTAATCAGACCCACTTAGGACATGTGGCTTCTAGACGCAATGCCTCAATGGTTAGATTGGACACATCTCTACATTAAGGCTTCACGCCAGTTGTAAGATCTTCACCAACTTACTGCTTCTTTAAACTGCCTCAGCAACCTCGGGATCATGACATCACAAATTTTAGGGTGTCATATAGGCGTGATGCCTTGATGAATAAAAACCTTCATCTTATTCTTTGAGTCTTTGCGCTAGCCATTACATCTTCTGCAATATGACCACCAGTTAATCTACCTCAACGTGCCCTTAGATCTAACAACTACCACCTGTTGAAATGGAACAATGCCTTGAAGAATAAATATTTGCATCTTTGCAATGAAGGGAATGCATCTACCATTGGATGAAAAACAACTAGCGCGATAGATGAAAAAGTCATAAAGCATTTTGGGGAAATAAAACTTAGGAAAAATTAAAAGGGAATGCCACTTAGGACTTAGGAAATAAAATATATGGCCCTACCAATGATGACCTAAATATATGATACATGACTTAAAACATAAAGGTTTAAGTTACAAAAAGTAACCTCAAATTATAACATGCGCTAAGGTTTAGGGTTTAAGCCAAAAACCAGAAACAACTGCAGAAGAAGGAAAGAAAACTTAGGAACATGAAAAATTTTGAAACAGGCCAAGCAAAGATGATGATGTGAGGAAGGATGTGTGATGATCCTAATTCTAAGGTCGCTTGGCTTAATATTGTATATTGGAGTTGTTACAGATGTCTGAGTGAAAAACTAATTTTTTGGACTGTGACAGCGATACTTGTCAGAGCAATTTTCTGTGCTTTGGGGATATCTTACAAGTAATGAAGATTTAGGCAATGTGAGCTTAAGATACAATAGAAGGAAAATCAAGGAATGTTTTCCATTAAGCACAAGTCATGATTGTATCATGAAATTTTTTAAATAGGTCTAATAGCGGCTCTAATTGGGGATGCATGTCTCTTGCAGGAATGACAAGATTCCAGAACTCTGAGCTGAGAAGACCGCCTACAGGAAAAGAAACAATAGAAAAAACAAGAAATATGTACACAAAATTATTTACAACCGACTGTTCATGGATTCAAAGAACATCAAGAGAAATAGATGTTGTCTACCAAAATTGCACCCTGTTAAGTTTGCAGGAACTTAACCTTTTGGAGAAACATGGAAACATTCCAAGTTTGTGGGTAAACTATGGCTGGAATGAATCTTCGGGTCCTAGGCCGGCTTCCTATCTGGTAAATCACTCTACTACCTGAAACTGATCCTTTGATAGAGAAAAGGGATAGAAGGAGAACATAAAATAAAAACTATATCCTAAATGGTGATGCACCAGAAGATATCTGAGAAATGCACAAATAACCTGACACAGAGTGAACCAGTAACTTAAGCTCTCTTACACAACCCCCGCTAAATCATAATATTTACATAATCAACTTATAAGAAGGCCAATAATGAAAATCCTTTTAAAGGAGAAATATTTCTCACAATTTGGGGAAAAATCTGACTTGAGCACAACTTAAAACCTGCAAATAAGCATGAAATACAATAAGGGAAGGCATAAGCTATCTTTCACAGTCAAAGGTATTACAAATCTGTATATTTCTCTGAAATGGGTTACAAAATCTCTTTGTTTCTATCAAGAACTCATAAAAAGTTACAAAAAATAGCAAGCCAAAGGGAAGAAGAACCTTTTTTACAATGAGTCTTTAACTCATACTTATGCATTTTCCAAGCCAACTGCATTCTGAAAGCAATAACTTCTGGATCGGATTTGGCCTGTCCAGCCACTGTTTTTCCCTTCAAGTCATCCCAAAATATCAACATAAATGCCCCTTCACAGAAGCAGTCTTATCCCTCTAGAAGAGTCACAAAAGTCTCTGAATTGTAATAACTTTTCTGCAGCCCCAAAAATGCATCTTCTGACCTTTCAAGACTGATCTTTCATCTGAAAAATATTTGATTTCCAGTGTCTGAGAAAAAATCTAATCTTTCTGCAAACCTAACAACCTGGGCTCTGAAACTGAAAACACGGTGAAGGCAAACGAGTGCACCATCAACTCCTTACTATTCTAACAGTTCATTTGCTCTGTCTACATTGCTGCTACATTTTTTGCACAATGATCAAAATAAAAAGCCTGTGATTGGTCGCCGAACAATTCATATTGTCACATCAGAAAACTGCAGCCACCTTTTTTATTTAAATTTTAGGATCAAGCGACTGCGCGACTGCATTAAGTCTCTTTGTCGCGGGCCTCCGTCACTAACCATGATTTCTTCTCAAGACTTGGTGACAACATGCTCTCTTACCCTTGGCTGACCTGAGTCACAATCTAGCGATCATGCGACATAACTGAAGTCATAGTCACACAGAGTTAACGTTAACTCATCATTCTTTCCCAGACCTTGTGACTAACTGCCTTGCTTAGCCGTCACGGTGATCTCCTTGTCGCTGAATGTTTAAGCTCTGTTTCCAGACTACGCGACAATGCCTAGTCGCCAAGTCAGGAGATATAGGTTCTGAGCATTTAACTTTATCATAACAGGTCTTATGTGCACCTTTTCTACTTCTGACAACTTCGCGACAGACCTTAATCGCCAAGTCGGGAGGACTTCATCCTTAGGGCACTTTTCTTCCCAGACTTTGCGACCACCATTGGATCTTTTGATCTTTTCATCTGACGACTGGCGCTTAATTGCTAGACATTTGAACATACCCTTAAGTCTTTCCTAGACCTCACGATGGAAAGGAAAGCGCCCTTAGTCTCGTTGTCGCTGAATGCTCTTTTTCCTTCTGGTGACCACCCGATAATCTTTTAACATCCATCCGCTTTGTGACACATGTCGCACAGTCATTGGTTCATTCATTGCGTACTGAAGAACTGAGTCAACAGCCTGCTCTAGCGACATCCTGACTGCACTTTACTGTAAACCACAGACGGTCAGTCGTGAAGTCTGGGCTAAAAATTCTTAACCGTCATTCTATTACGAGATCACGCGACTGAAGGCCTGACTTAACTGTTACCTTTGACTTGAACTGGCGATAACGCGACATGAAGTAGTCGTGAAGTCTGAGAACACCTTTATAACTGTTAAGAATCTACCGCGATCACCCGACTGAGCACTGGGTCCCATCTTCATAGAGCCTTATGACATAACTATCCCGCGACTACCCGACTAGAAGAAATCGCTAAGTCTCAAAACACTGAAGGAATATTCTGATTCATTACGAGACCACGCGACATAAGGGAAACGCAAAGTCGGGGAGACATGGAATATTCGCTCGGGGTAACGCGACGAGGCAACCAAGATTAAAACACATGCCTTAAGTGAAAGGAAAAAGTAACAGCGAAATATAACGCCAAGGCTTAGGGTTTGAACTCATCGTTTAACACTGGAAGACTAAGGGTTTTCAGGGTTTTTTGTTTTTTTTTGCAAATTTGAGCAAGGTTTTAGGCTTGAAAACCTGAAAACATGACATTGTTGGCATACTGAATAGAGGTAAGATGAATTGGACCTGCCAGAACTGAGAAATTACCTTTATTCAAAACATAACAAATCCACCTGATTGAGCTGGGAAATAAAATGGATAACAATAGAATTTCAAGAACTGTCCATGAACCGACAATTCCAAAAAAAAAACATTTAAATCCTTTAACACATAGGAATCAGAACCCCATTTACTGTCAATGATATATGGCCCTATCCAGATAGGATCAAATTTTCCATGTTTTCCTTTATCCACCAATCTTCCATTCCAAATTAAGACCAAATCATTAACCTCAACACTTCTTGCAATGCTCCTTCTGTCATACAAATCCTTACATTGAAGTTGCAACCTAACATTTCTATCATGTGATTCCCTTCTTGATTCATCCAACTATACCAAATCATCCATTATGATTTTCATCTCATCATGAAATTCATCATCATATTTCTAGATAAATTTGTACATTTGCAATAGTATATTCTGAGGCAATCTAGCATGTATACCATATACTAAATCAAAGGGAGCACAACCAATGGCTTTCTTAACTGTTACTCTGTCAGCCCATAATTCTTGTTGCAACTTTGAATCCCAGGCACTTTTGTTCTTATCTAATACTCTTTTTAAAATCTTTATCAGGCTCTTATTATTGGATTCAGCTTGTCCATTCCCCTGTGGATAATATGGGGAAGAATAAGAAATTTGGATTCCATACTGCTGGCAGAAATCACTAACTCTACGGATATGAAACACATAGCATTATCTACCACAATATTTTCAAGACAATCAAACCTAATGAGGATGTTTTGCATCATAAATCAGTGACAATTTTACTAGTAGCATTTTTTGTGGGAACTGCTTCAACCCACTTAGTAAAGTAATCATGGCTACCAAGATCTATGAATGATCTCCACTAGACTTGTTAGGAATCTCTCCAATTAAATCCATTCCCTATTTTTGAAAAGGTGTTTCAACTGTGGCAGGTCTCAAAGGTAAATACCCACTAAACTTAATCTTACCTGCAAATCTCTGGAAAGCATCACATTTCTTGACATAACTGTGAGCATCCTTGAAGATATTAGGCCACCAAAAACTAGACCTCATAATCTTATGTGCAGTAGTCATAGCCATGTAATGGCCCCCACATGCACCATTATGCATTTTTTCCAACAAGTTCTTGGATTTGTCATAGTCCACACATTTTAGCAATACTCCTTCATTTCTTCTCCACCTTAATTGACCTTGTATTATTGCATACTTAATGACATATAGCTTAACTATTCTCTTTTTTTTTCATCCATTTTAGGAGGCAGCATCATTTTCTGTAAATATCCAATGATGTCCTTATACCATTCACAATAACCCATATCACAAATATAAGGCCTTTTCTCTTCTTCTAACATATTTACCTTATTTACATCTAAATTGCTCTAATTCATTGATTTTGCAAGTCATAGGCCTCTGACCAATTTTGTGATATGAATATCAATATTAAACTCTTGGAATTTTTTATCCATCTACACCTCCTTCCTGAAACTTCCTGTTGAACAAGAAATATCCTTCACAGCAAAATTGGGTACATAAGCAATTATAGTTTCTCCTACCAAATAACATCTAAAATATTTGACAACTTTAACCAGAGCATATGCTTGTTTTTCCATAATACCATACTTAAACTTTGTTGCTTGCAAGGACTTATTGAAAAAGGAAATGGGTTGTTCAAATCCCTCTGAATTCTTTTGTAACAATACTGCAACAACTGTATTGTATGAAGCAAAGGAGAAAATCTGCAAAGGTTTATCATAATTAGGTGTTCTAAAAATAGGATCATCTTTGATAGCTTGTTTAATACATGAAAATGCTTTAGATGCTTCTTCATTCCATTCTACCTTGGCTCCTTTCTTCATCATCTTTGAGATGGGAATACTTATTTATGAAAAAAATTTAACAAATCTCCTTAGGAAATTCACCTATCCAAAGAAATATTGAATGCCCTTGACATTCTTTGGCTGGGGGATTTTATTAATAGCAGCAACCCTTTCAGGGTCAATTCTTACTCCATCTTTAGACACAATATATTCTAGGATTTTTCCCTCTGTAACTCCAAAAGAAAATTTATTTGGGTTTAAGGAGACCCCATATTCTAAATCTCTAACAAAAATCTTATCAAGATGATCATAGTGTTGATCTTCTTTTGTAAGTTGTCAAATCATCTTGATAAACAACTAAAAACTTATTTATGAAATTTGCAAATGCCACATTTGTGGCCCTCTAAAAGGTTTCCCTAACATTTGTTAAGCCAAAAGACATTCTCACATAAACATAAGTACCCCATGGTGTGGTGAATGTAGTCTTAAATTATTCACATTCCTTCACCATGAGTTGGCTATACCCTGAGAACCCATCCATCATAGACATTAATTCAGACCTAGTGACTCTTTGTAACATGGCTTCTAGGTTTGGAAAACCATATTTATCTTTTAATGAATTTACATTCAAATTTCTAAAATCTACACAAAGTCTAATATCACCATTTTTCTTTCTCACTGGTACCAAGTTCGATACCCATGTTGAATGTCTGATGGTTTTGATAATCCTAGCATCTCTCATCTTCTTTAATTCTTCTTGCATTTTTGGTGCTAGGGTAGGATTAATAGGTCTCATTTTATGTTCGAAAGGCTTGGTTCTCTCCTTTAAAGGAATCTCATGTTGAAATAAATCTTCTCTATAGGCCTTCAAATCATCATAGGACCATGCAAAAACATGCCTATAATTTCTAAGAAGATCAACCAATAACTTACTGATTTATGGAGACAACTTGTTGGTTGTATTTTTGGTTTTGAAACTTGCTAGTAAATTTTTAGTTCCCAGTGGTTATTCTTACCTAAAATGATAAAATCTTGTCCAATACTGTCAAAATCCCTTTGTAAAAAATGATTTCCAAACCTAGAAATTCAAGAAGTGTGAAAACCCCTACATCCTAGGTCAGTTTTCATGTATATTCGAGCAAAAGACCTAAATGTTCTTGGTTGTGTTCTATTTTGAAGTTACTTTATTGAGTAACTTAAGACTTTTATCCTATGTGTTTATTTTCATGTTTAAAGGTGGTTGTGAAGTCTCTTTAAGCATGAAGGATATTCCATTTCCTTTCGAGACTTGGTGAAATGCTTTGGTCGCGTTACTGCTAAGAGAAAAGAATATACCCTCAGTGTTAAGGAGATTTCACACAGAACGTTGATAGAAATCTTGATCTTATGGTGTGCGAAAAGTCTCAGAAAGAACCCAGAGTTAATGAAATCCCTTGGCGACTTTGAGATCACTCAGTCGCACAGTCTCTAAAGAAAATCACAGTTAAATATGGGTGGAAGTTTTCATGCAGTCGTGTGATCACGATAGGAAATGAGAGTTAAGTTAAAAGATGTGAGATAAAGAGACTATCATTCGATTCAGATTGAACCTGTGGCCAGCATGAATTCGCTGATGAAAGTAAAAAATTCAAGGAGGTTTCAGCAATTCAATGGTGGTGATTAAGATTGAGACACGTGTCCAAGTTATGCAGAGATCCCATGGTAGTCGCGTAGTCTCAAAAGGGAAAGAATATGCTTCATCAGAATGGGATATTTAATGTTGATAGTTGATCCTTAGATTGATCCAACAGTAGTTGGGAAATCTCCATATAAATGGGTGAGTTAAGAAATATTTCCACGACTTTGAAATCCTTTGGTCGCAAAGTCTCGCAAAGTTCACCAGAATTAAGACATGGTTACCATATATCATCAGTCGTGGGATCAAATAATATATCAATATTTAAGTTAAAGATCATGAGACTTAGCGACATCCATTAGATTCAGAGTGAGGAAATCCAATGGACAACATTTAATCACGGAATGAAAGAACAAATGAGTGAAAAGTATTGAGACTTAACGCAGACCATCCAATCAAAATAAAATCTAAAGGTGGTCGCGAAGTCTCAGAAGAGTTTTCCAAAGTACATAAATATTATGAGATTAAACGTTGATGGTCGATTTAAAAGAAGATCTAACGGCTCGCGCTTAATCTCTAAAAGGAACCGCAGTTAAGGAAATCTTTCAGCGAATTCAGTTTTATATAGTCGCCAAGTCTCTAAATAGAATCATGGTCTATTCATAGTTAAGTTTGAGTGGTAAAGTTTAAATAAATGAATCTCGATCGTAGCTCAAGTAAAGATCAGATGGTTGGCGTTAAGTCACTGAAAGAAGTTGAAAAGTCATAAATTCTTTATTGATCAAGAGACAAGCATAAGATTGAGACACGTGTTTAAGTTATGCAGAGATCCTATGGTTTTCATGTAATCTCTGAGGAAAATCAAGGTTAAGCAATTTATTGGGCAATAAAGAGACAAGTTTTGGTCATAGAGTCTAATAACAAATTAGGGTTTAAGTTGAAGATTATGAGACTTCGTGACAATCATCAAATTAAGTCTGATCTAACACTGATCTCGTAGTCTCTAAGAAAATTCACAAAAGTCCAAATCTTTCAGCCACTTCCATTTCATACAGTCACGTAGTCTCCTAAAGGAAAATGGGTTAAGTGATATAAAGATGTGGAAAATTTGAAGTGATCTTGACCGTTGATGGAGAAGCAAATCTCGTGGTGTGGGTTAAGTCTCACAATGAAACTTGAGTTAAGGTTAACTCTTAGCCACAAGGAGACATGTCCTTCGCGTGGTCGCCAAAGAAAATCGAGTAAAAGAAAGGTAAAGATGTAAGGTTTTCTTCCACACCATGATGTATAATGGCTAGCCAATGAAAATAAAAGGGTTATGATAGTGTATTTTAAATTATGTTGGGTTGTAATAGTCTGATCCAATCAGATTTGATGATTTATTCAAAATTGATCACCTATCAACCTAAGATGCCACAACTAGGTAAATATTGATTTCAATGCACGCAGGAGTAATGGCATAAGTGACTAACTAGAATTTTCATCATTTCAAATCAAATCATGCATTGATTTCCCATGAATAAATAAGGGTTGTCGTGTTCATTTTAGATTACCAAGATTTCAGAATCCAGAGTGAAGAGTTGCATAGTTTTAAAAAGTCCTCAGAGAAAGAGAATTGTGTGAATTTCATAAGCAAATTGCAGTAAAAATCTTGTCTTTCAGAAAAATAGAGAATATGAGAAGGTCATTTATGAGTGGGGCTTCAACCAGTGGGGCAAATAAGGAAGATCAGAAAGGAAAAAGAAAATTTTTAGAGGAATTCATGACTCTATTGCCTAGTTCCAGCCAAAACAAAAAGGTGAGTGACGATTTCCCTGTGAAGATATGTCATTTATTAGAGATGATAAGAATCTTGGTTCATCTAGTTATTCACTTTTCAGTTATTTCTACAACAATAGTGAACAATATGTTCCCATTTCAAACCCGTGGATTTGTGCACTAGCGAAGTTGGTAGTACTAGATGTGGATTTGATACTCGAGTTGGCCAGTAGATATGATGCCCTATCCAAAACCATCAAGAAATATGATGGAACTACCTTAGTTACCCAAGATAGATCATCCTTCATGAAGGATTTTAATCTGTACTACCACTGCTCAACAAAGATTAACTTGAAATCATTAGAGGCCAGATATGTTAGAGAATCTAATGCCGTATCTAGACTAATTTAGGGTCATGTACCCAAAAGGATGAAGAATTAATCATGCTAGGTACTTTGCCTTATTTCTAAAAAGATCTCAATTTCTATATCAAGTACATTTCCTATGCATTGTGTAGAGTGTTAGGAGTGGATGGGGGTGCTGAGAGGATAGGTTGAGACATTTTGATGATGGTCCTAGATTTGCAAAGTTTGCATGTTGGCACAAACTATGACTACATCCAATATGTTATAGATGGAATGCACCAAGGGTTTGTGAATATTCAAAAGAAGGAAAATGTCCCTAAATTCATGCATTACTCTTTGTTAATGCATCTAATTTTGTATTACAATTTCCCTATCATGGATGTGAACAATTTGAGACCTAAAAGGTTCCACCAAGGTTAGAACAACCCTGTAAAGTTTTGGTTGAAAATATGGAATTATAAACAAGGGAGAATGAATTTTGTGTGTTCCACAATTGGATGGTGTATCCACTTCTCAAGTGTTTAAGATTCAACTGGACTAGGTTTCCAACCAAAGTATTATAGTTGATGAGGCCTTGTCAGTTTGTAGATAAGTGGCTAGGGGACCATAATTGGGGGGATTTTTATTATGAAAGGAATTTTAATCAGATAAGATTTTATGGATGCACTCACCCACTAAATATTCTTCCATTTCATGTGCCACCAATGATAGCTATCATGGAATTCATCTGGCAGTTGATGTTAAGTGATAAGGAGCACCTGGCTTTGCATAGAAAAGGTACTTTCACTCCCCGATAATTCAAAGTTTATAAATTTACAATTGGTAAGAGGGATTTGAATTAAACAAATACTTGGTTAGGTCATTATAGGATGAATGTAGCCCTGTATAGGTACATTACACATAAGGCTTTATTATGAGTGCGAAGAAGTTTCTGACACCAACTATTCC
Organism: Thuja plicata; assembly: GCA_018584345.1. NCBI lineage: Eukaryota > Viridiplantae > Streptophyta > Pinopsida > Cupressales > Cupressaceae > Thuja > Thuja plicata. The sequence continues at coordinate 2,793,624 of MU223639.1, forward strand.
CAATACAAAAGAACATGAACATTGTACGGAAGAGGATCTCACAAGAAATATTTTGGATGATGAAGAGATCACTAGAAGAGAAGACATGTTAAATGAATTGATGGATTTAGAAATATAGGTCAAGAGGAAAGGGATTCCCTTTGGAGGTTACTTCCCTAATGTGCCATACTTGGAAAGGTTAGACAAGATGATAGAATCATATCACATTCTGTAAACAAATTGCGGACCTGATTGAAGACAAGGATATAGGGAACAAGAAGAATTATTCATCAAAATATGAAGATGACAGTGATTGATAATATTCAGTTCCTAGCCCACCCCCCATGAATCAACCACATGCCACTGAACAAGCTACAAAAGAAAATCTAGTGGTGGATCTTACAAAAGAACCTGATACTGAAGTTACAAATGAGCCCCCATTCAAGAAATAGAAAGTACAATTAGGGGAGCAATTTTATGTCAGAAGAGAAGGAAAGAAAAGGGATCAAATAGGTTCTCTAATTACTAGTGATAGACCCTATGACCATCGATTGAGGAAAAATATTAGAGAACGAAAAAAGATCCAAAAGGATGATGAAGATGAAATCGAATTGCCTCTTCAATTATGCCAAGATGAAAGATTGTTGCATTAGGAGCAATTCTTAAGTGATGATGACTTTATAAAAATAGAGGAGTTCAAAACTTTCTGATTTGGAACAAATAGCAACAGGTTGCATCACAATTGCAAATTAATGAAGGTAATCCACCATCCAATGAAGCCTTACAAACCTTGTAGGATTATGACCCAGAGACAGAGGACATCACACCTGAAGAGGCTAGAAAATTGGTTAAGGCTAGTGGCATGTTGCTAGTACTAGGCTGGGATCTTGCATCAGGCTTCATTCTTGACCAAATAAAAAGGCAACCTGATATTAATTTGTCATTAGAAACATAGGTTGGTGATATGATTAGGGATTTGGATACAATCCAAAATACAAATCTTTAGCAATGTAGAGTTTAGCTCTAAAGAATCAGAAGCCTTCTCTGATTAATATACAAGAAAAGATGGATGGTGATAAGATTATTTGGTCTGTTCAGAATACATGAGATTTAGAGATATCTCAGGTTCTTACTCATTTTTCCTAGCTAAATCAGGCTAAAGCTGAACAAATGTCACAAAGGTATGATAAATTGTTCAATGAATCAAGTGCCATAAAAATGATAAGGAGTTGGGCCAGATAAAGATCAATGCACTAGAAAAACTTGTGGCCAACTTGACTCAAAAGTTGCAAGAAATGCCTGAAGTAGTTCCTGCTTCACCCAAACAGGTTGTATATGTAGAAGCTCAAACTGAGGAAATAGGGGATATTACAGGAACAGAGCAAGAAACCCCAAAGCATAATAAGGTTATTTTGGAAGCCCTAATGTAGATTTTTCAACATAGGATTAGTGTCCTAAAGGACAAAGTTGACTCAGTACATAATGCATACAGAAAGTTGCCTGGCCTACAAGTAGAGGCAAATAATTATGTGCTAACTTTGAATCCCTATTTTGCGACATGGTCAATTAGGACCCAAATTTTTGAAATTGCAGCCTCTTAGGCCATACCTCCCTGAGATAGTGTGCCAAGTGCGAGAAGAAATAGATCAAATTAGTTCTACCCTGTCTTTCTTCAAAGGTAAGGTAAATCAGATAGAGGCCAGAATTAATATGTTTAGCCCTGAGTATAATAGGTTCATTCCTTCAATAAAAGGGGACGATGATCAAATTAACCCAATATAAGTATGGAAAGGTGAGTTTGACACCTTACTGCCTAGCAGAGAGGCATTCATTTCAGATAATGGCACCTTGGACATGGAAAGGTTCAACAAGATCTTGGATGAGGCCTTCAAAGCTGAAATGGACTTTAACAAGTTTGTAACTGATGTTAAGATTTGTACAGATGCCAAATGGGAGTGGCAAAAGACACAACTGTAGAACACTCAAAGCTTCAATTGGCCTAAAGAGGTAGAGGTAACAACTTGGGATATTCTTACCAAACCCAAGAAGAAGAAGGCTACAACAATTGACCTGGACATTTTAGATGAGGAGTAAAGAGGACACCTAGCACCTGAGCTCTGAGCACAGGGAGGATAATTATCTTCAAGACTAGTATAAGTTAGCCTGAAATGGCGATCACTAGGTCTCGTTACAACTACATTAATTTATCTATAATTTCAACAGACAAAGGTGCTAGCTATTGAAGAATGAAGATCAAATTTGTTTGTCAACAAAGTTTGTCTTCCCACTATTGAGAAGTCTAACTGTAAATTTTGTCCTCTAGTAAGAGTTAGTGTAATACCCATCCATGTTTTGCTTTTAGTTTAGGATGTCATACTTTTAGGCATCGGTTTCAGTTGTTTGGCCGAATTCTTTTAGGCCACATTTCATGTGGGCTGATATTGTTTTATTTGATGATGATACTCATTTTATGATGTTATGATTTTTACCTTATGCATAGATAGATGTGATGATGTTATCATGTTGATTATTATTTGTCGATTTCAAATTATGATATACTTACCCCATACTCGCATGTGTATGGTTGTCTTATATGTGAATGTACTTGTTGATGTGTTGTTGTGGTAGAGGACGGAGACGTAGTTACTTGCTTTGGCGAGATCCACATGTTCGAC
>MU223639.1:2799269-2830465 GCA_018584345.1 Thuja plicata
ATAAGATGTGTCCTCACCCATGCTTGAGTGCTAGTATAGGCTAAGATGGTTTGGAGAAGATGTTAGTTACCCTGCGAGGTATCTGACATAGTTAGTGGGCCTTGTCAGTATGAGAGGACATTAGCTCTATGTATGGTCACTTGGGTGCCGAAATCCGTTGTGATTATCTGGGCTGAACTTGAGGGTAGACCTACATGATGACACCTTCCTATACACATGCTAGATTTCCTACGTTGTTAGTTGTCTCTGGATTAGTGGGTCTTACCTTTTATGATGATTAGTACACCGGATTAGAGAGCTATCAGGATCCCTTGCTTAGTGGTTATTCCTTCTTGGTTTTGGATATCTGATTGGGATCTGTTGTTATCTCCTCAACACAGTGGGGTGGACCTTTGTGGTTCCACACGGACGGGTGGTAGTGATTCTTTATCCATTGAGATTCGATGTCCTTGTACCAGGTGCTTGATGGTTCTTTGCGGATGAGCCTTTATGTTCCTTCATCATTATTTATGTATTTGATTATTGTAATCTTGTATTAGAGTATCGCATGTGATACCTAATCTGGAAATTGTAATAGTAAGTATATTAGAGTGATTACCACATACTCTGCGACATGTGCAGCGGATGTGAGTTTATGGTAGTTTCATGGTTATCCATGAGGATTGTAATTATAGTTATGTAAGTTGTATTTGATATGAATAATCAGATGGAATATTTTGTTATTATGTTAGTTGTGTTTTTCTTTAAGTAATTCAACGTCATGGGACCCTTGAGTCGTGTAATCTATGTGAGTGTAAGACATGTGTATAAATGGTAATTGCTTCCGCATGATTGTATGTTTCTTTATGTTAATTTAAAAAAAAATATTCAGCACACATAGTGACATGTTTAGGTTAATCTCTCTTGGGTTCCCTGGCGGGGAATTATAGTTAGGGTTAGCTTAGCCATCCGAAGCTTTTTTCATCCTTGATTCTTAAGGATTCCAAGATGGCTAATGCTTCCTATATATATCAAGTAACTAGATATTGTAATGGATGGTAAAATCAAAACTGCAAGGCAAACTTTTGAATAGTGTCTAGTTTTTGAAAGGTTTTTAGTCTATTTGAATGTATTGAATCAAGAGATTATTAATAAAATGCAATGGAATTCCCTGTCTCAAATCTTTGATGTCTTTTTGCATTTATGTTTCAGCTCTTGTATGTTTAATTTGTAAGACATGTTAAATGTACCAGTTATAAGGTAACTGTGTTATTATTTGTGAGTTTCTTTAAAGGAGAGTTTAAACCTTGCAAATAGTTCCAAAGGGTTAGGGTTTTATACAAGGATTTGATACAGAGGTGTGAGAATGAGAGGATAGTTTGTAAGGCATTCTATTTGGGATTTTATTTTTTTTCTAATTAATTTTTTTCTTGGTGAATATATTTTCCATTATGACTCTTTTCTTGGGATTAGGCACTGGTCAAGTCTTTGACAAGTAGTTCTTATCATCAATCAATCAATTATATACAAAATCTTTAACTTCTGTTATTAAGAATATGTATGTCTAGTTAATTGTATTGAGAGATACAATTCATTATGGTGATTCCTTGAAGAGAGAATCAGTAGGTTCTTCTTCCTAAGTCTAGTAATATAAAAATAAGAAGGATGAATGTCATTATTAACTGATAATAGCTCTGGTTAAGTTCATGGTTTGGATTATTAAGCTAGGCATAAGGTTAATGATGTTCATATCCAGGATGTGTTATCAACTATTGTTTCTTAAAACAAGAGTGAATCAGTTTTCCACTGTTAGGTTTACTGAGAACTAGTGATCTGTGAAAGGTATACTCGCCTGGGTTTGTGGAGCCCGAAGTGTAGAAGGATTATATCCTTGTTAATTAGCCTTTTCCTTGTATGAATCTAAAATTGGGAATCTGAGAGTCAAGCTTGAATAGCTATATAGTGATTCAACAAGAAAAAGTGCTATCAAATTGGTGACTCTACTGGGGATAAATTTCAATGTCCTAGATCTATGTTTATTAGAGAGTTAGTCCTTGTGATACTAAGAATAAGTTTGTTTTTCCTGATAATTGTGAGAGTGAGTCTATTATGTTTATCTATCATTGCGCACTGAATGAAAGTCATGATCCTAAAAATAATACAAATATTATCTCACTTAGATTGAGTGGTGGTTCTGAATTCTTTGATGTGCCCCAGTACATATCTTTGAAGAAACATTTGCAGGAGAAAGTATAGACAGTAAAGGATAAGTGATCTTGTGGTTACATATTTGGCCAAGGTGAGAAACTACTGTGAAAACTTTACATATGAGCTTTGTTTAGACTTATTGTTGTGAAAAAATGTCTAAGTTGGGACAAGATCCTCAGCTATATTTTATATATTTGTCTTGTGAAAAGAGGTGGTGACTCTAATCTCTGTGCATTCCAGTGTGATTTTCATATTTAACATATTGAATATACATGTCTACTTTAGAAAATGAGTCGGAAAAGAAATACTAGATCCTATTTCAAAGCTAATCCTGAGAAGGATATTGGGGAAGAACTCCAAACACCTGGAAGAAGGTAATGGTCCAAGAGAGGTGGGTCTAAACATGATTCCATAAGTACCTCTAAGGGGAGGATGGAAACCCCTATTCCAGAAAGAAGGTCATCTTCATCTGAAAGTGCAGAACCCATAGGGCCAGTTGATTCTCATAGAGCTGATGCAAACTTTGATCCTTTCAAACATGGGGAAACTACTGAGGTGGGTTTTTTCCCTGCAGAAGAAAATCTAGCTCCACTAGAAGAAACTTTTGTTGCTGAGACAACCTCTTATGATTCTGATAAGTTAAGAGATGAGGTTCTAGCTTTGAGAAGAAATAAAAAGGAGAAAGAAATAGAGATATCAAATGCAAGGAAGAGGCATGAGCAAGAGCTATATGACTTACCGATAGAGAGAGAATAACTCTTGGCTAAAACAATAAGAAATGACATTAAGGCTAAGAGCCTAAATGAAGAGGTTAAAGGCCTAGATACAGACTTGTTTGGTGATCTTGATGATTTGAGGAAGAAATCTGCAAATAAGACATCCAATTCATGCAAAGATGAATTTGAAGGAAGTGGACATGTCATCACACAATTGCACCCATATGAGGTTGACTAAGTACAAAACTCAAGACAAGCAGTAAGGATTTCCTCAACAAGGGTAAGCAAAAGGCCGTTGGTGTTACTATAGATGAGCCTAAGAAAAACATGACTATCTCTACAAGAATACCTCAGGTTGATCTAGAGATTGAACCAGCCAGAAAAGCCACAGAGGACCTAGCCAAACAATTGAAAAAGTTGGAATTAGAGGCTGGTGTAGCTGATATGAGGATGAAAATAGCTCTCTTACATGCTACTACCAACACTACTATGACTAGTTCTATGCCTGCCAATCATGGGATTCAATAATAAAATCAATTTGTTGGCCCTAGTCCAAACAATCAAGGTGTTGGTCCTAAAACTCAAACTTCTGGCCCAAGTGTGGTTGCTCAACCTAGTGGCCCTAATCCAAGCACTCAAGTCTCTAACCTAAAGCAAAGTGTTCCCCCACCTATTCAAAATAAAAAAGGAACAACTGGACCAAGTGGTAACAATGTGTTGGGAAATTTCCAAAGGAGACCAGTTCATATGGACAGATATAGAGCCCTTTTCTTTGATGGCATTCCCGGTCACCCAAATGTGATCCCTAATGAGGTAAGAGACAAAATCCCTAAATTTACATGAAATAATGTCATAACTTGTGAAGAACATTTGAAATCTTTTAGTGATAAGATAACTAATTTTGAAATTGAAAATGAAGATTTCATCATGAAGCTTTTTGTTCAATCTTTGATAGAAGATGCTAGGGATTGGTTTAGAAATCTACCTAATGATAGAATTGCATCTTGGGATGAGTTTGTAAAATATTTTAGGGAACAATACAAAGAACATGTGAACTCTGGTTATATGTTGAATGAATTCAATTATACCAAGAAATTCCCTAATGAGAGTATGGAAGACTTTAACAATAGATTCCAAAAGGCCATGAATAAATTATTCCAAGTGTTGAGGTTAGATGAAGAAGTATGGCTGACAACTTATTTCAATGTTGCTGATGGTAAGATGTCTTACATTCTCAGAGAAAAAAACCCAAAAACCTTAAGAGATGAATACAAAATAGCTATTTATATTGAAAGCAATAGGAGGGCATCAGGAAAAATGGGAACAAGGGATGATAATAATCTTTGGAAAGAAAAGGGACCAGCTAGAAAACCTGTCAAAGAAGATGACACAGTTGTTAAATTAATGAGTGCAGTAAAATATCTTGCTGCTAAAATGGACAAAAATGATAGGGGAGGTTACCGTGATAACAAATATGCAAACCAAAGGTTTGATAGGAAACCTAACTTGAGGGATTACCCATACAAAACAAACTCGAATAATGGTAAGCCTCTCTCTGAAGATCAAGATAACCTAAAAGCCAAGGAAACCCCTGATCCCCTAAAAAGGAGTAGTGCAAATTAAGTTGAAAACACTCCTTGGTGTGCTGCCTATAACATGCCACATTCCTCATATCAATGTGTGGTAGCCTAAGCCTTATCTGAATAAATGGATGAAAGGGATGAACAAACAAGTGCAGGGCAAGAAGGCCCTGACATTAACATGTTTATAGTGAAAAGAATTTATCCATGGTTTTCATATAAAGATGAGCCTTTTGAGGATATGTCTGATATAAGGGGGAAATACTTAGAGTATCAACAATCTTTAGTTCCTAATTCAAATGATGAGGCTGATATTATGTCACAAGAAAATGTAAATGCAGTAGGAAGTGACAAGTCACATCCTCATTTTAAAGATCCTATTGATGAAGAAAAGAGATCCTTGACTGTTGCAGCTATCAATCAAGCCAGGGAGGCATACAATTTGAGAAATAGGAGAGTGGAGTATACTCAAGGTAAAATTTCCCCTATATATATCATAAAAGATTCCCCTCAAGGTGTTGTGGATTCTCTTGTCAAGGAAAAAAAGATAAGAAGTCTGCAAGACAAGCAGAACCTTTTTCTGATCATAAGGAAAAGGAAGAAACAAAAGAGGAGAAAATATCCAATGATAAATCCAAGAAAGGTAAAAATATAGGTGTTGTGTCCTCTGAATTACCCATGTTTGACATGAAACATGCTCTGACTCAGATGAAAGTTTCAGTCCCACTGATGGAGATGTTGAAAATAAAATAGCATAAAGAAGTTGCATTAGCACTTTTGAGAGGGATAGATTATGTCTCCATGTCAACCAAGAGACAACATCCTTGACTTCAAATAATGGTAAAAAGGAAAGTCCATCTGTTAAGGAAAAAGAAGAACAAATGAAAGAAAAAGAAAAAAGCAAAGAAATTTCCAATATTTGCATTGGTAATGTAATTACTCAAGAACCCTTGTCTGTTGATCCATTCTATGTCTCTCTGGTTGTAAATAATTTCTTAGTAAAAAATTTCATGATAGATTCTGGTGCTGCAGTAACTGTAATGTCATATCATGTCATGAAAGAATTGGGCCTTCAAGTCACCACCCCTACTGGAAGTTGTTATGCAATGGATAATAGGGAGGTTCTTGCGATAGTAACACTGAAAGATATTGAAGTGAAAATTGTTGCTTTCCCAGAAGCTACTTAAAGGATGGACAAAGTTTTTTTAGATACCAAGCCCCATTATGGTATGCTTCTATCAAGATAATGGGAAGCAGAAGTGGGTGGAAGACTGTAATTAGACTTATCCTATGCAACAATTCCTATAAATGGTAGTGAGGTCAAGTTGTATAGAGAACCTCATTCACCTATCTTGGTGAATATGGTCATGCCTGGCCAATTGAATTTTTGTGTAGACATTGACATGGAAAACTTTATTGTGAAAGAGATCTAGCCACAATTAAGAAATATTGATCCAATTTTTGATGAGTTGTTGTTGCAACAAGCTGGACTGTGGATAATGTACTTTGATGGAGGATTCTCCAAGGATGGAGCAGGAGCAAGAGTCTTATTCATTTCCCCATCAGGTAAATTACTTTTAAATATTCTTTCATGTTAGCCTTTCATTGTACAAATAACATAGCTAAGTATGAGGCCTTAATATTGGAAATAGATATTGCCATTAAACATGGTATCAAATGTCTAAAAATTCATGGAGATTCCCAATTGATCATATCTCAGATAAGGGCACAGTATGCTGCCACAGATGATAGACTGAAATTGTACAAATATGTAGTCTAGGATAGGTTAGAATTCTTTGATGCTTTTAACATCCTTTGGGTAGAAAGATCAAATAACATAATGGAAAAATTTCTTGCTAATGTTTCCCTAAAAAATAATGATGTTACCCTTACAGGCATATCTGTGGTAGAAGTGAAAAATAGACCAGCAGTCCCTGATAATATCCATAACTTGCAAGTGTTTGAGGATGATGATGACATTCTTAGATTTATCTAATGTATAGATCAATATGATGGTCAGAAAATTGACTGTGAATCTCTGGTAGCATTTGTGGATGGTAGGGAATATATTTTTTATCAAGAAGTTATTCAGCTAGCTACTAATCATATTCCCAAAGGACTAGTTGAATTGGAAGGCATGTTTAGTATAAATGATAATTATATGTCCCAGAAATCCAATGCAAAGGTAGGAAAATTGGAAGAAATAAATCTAGGATCTAAGACATCTCCTCAGTTGGTCTATATTGGTAAAAAATTGGATAGGAATGTGAGATTGAATTTGATAAGGTTTCTAAAAAAGTATAAACATGTTTGTTTCCTGGTCTTATGAGGATTTAAAAGCCTATAGAAAAGACTTGTTTCAACATGATATCCCACTTAAAGAATATGTGAGACCATTTAGGGAAAAAAAAAGACCTATCAACCCACTATTGGATACTAAAACACAGATGGAATTGATGAAGTTGAGGGATGCAAACATAATTCAGCCTATTAGACATTCATCATGGGTTTCTAATTTGGTCCCTGTGAGAAAGAAGAATGGGGATATAAGTTATGTGTTGACTTTAGAAACATGAATGTAGCCTCACTGAAAGACAACTATGGATTACCTAATGTGGAGGCTATGTTACACAAGGTCACTGGATGTGATCTATTTTCTATGATGGATGGGTTCTTAGGGTACAATCAGGTGCTGGTCAAAGAATCTAAACAATTCAAGACAACATTTACCACTCCTTGGGGTACTCATGTGTATGCTCGCATGTCTTTTGGTCTAAAAAATGTTGGTGCAACTTTTTAGAGAGCCATGGATGTAGCCTTTAAGGATCTCATTGATGTTCTTATGGTAGTTTACCAGGATGATTTGAAAGCCTTTTCAAAGAAAGGAGAAGACCACTGTAACCACTTGGAGAATATCATGATTAAAGCATTAGAATGTGGGGTATCATTGAACCCAAAGAAATGTCATTTTGTTGTCACTGAAGGAAAACTCTTAGGTCACATAGTATCAAAGGAAGGAGTAAGAATAGACCAAGAAAGAGTTGAGGCTATTCATAAAGTGCTTGCTCCTAAGAATTTAAAAGATATACAATCATTTCTGGCACAAATAAATTTTTTTAGGAGATTTAGTGCAAATTTTGCAGAACTAGTCAAGCCCATAGTCAAGTTGTTGAAAAAGGATGTGAAATTTGAATGGAATCAAGAGGCATGGTCAGCTTTTAAGAAGATAAAACAAGCCATCCAAGAATCTCCTGTCTTAGTATCTCCTAACTATGCCAAACCTTTCTCTTTATTCACATTTTCTTCTTTTCATACTATTGTTGCAGTCCTATTGCAGAAAGATGATGAGGGATTTGAACATCCCATAGCATGTTTTTAGCAAATTTTTACAATGAACTGATTTGAATTATCAGTTGATGGAAAAAAAAGGCTTATGCCTTGGTAAAATCAGTCAAGGCTTTCAGGTCTTATCTTGTATGTGCAAAAGTAAATGCATATGTTCCTCATGCTCTTGTAAAAGACATTTTTGTCCAAAATGAGGTAACATGAAAGAGATGTAAGTGGATAAACAAAGTTCAAGAATTTGATTTGGAAATTCATATTAGAAATCTGGTGAGAGGACTAGGCTTGGAAAAATTGATGAAAAAATAAAATTTGGACTTAGTTCAAGTAAACAGTGTTTCTACCTATGAAAATTTTGTTACAAGTATTGAAATGCAGCCATGGTATACTGACATTGTTTATTTTCTTAAAAATGCTAGTTGCCCAGAAAGTTTAAATGTTAACCATAGGAGAAGCCTGAGATTACATGCTCGTAAATATGTTTTATTGCATGGCCATTTATATTGGAAAAATAGGGATGGGATATTGTTTTTCTTTCTTGATAAAGGACAATCTGAAGAGATTTTGAAAGAAATGCATGCTGGAATGTTTGGAGGACATTACTTTGCTAGATCAACATATCACAAAATTTTAAGGGTAGGCTATTATTGGCCTTGTTTATTTCAAGATACTCATGCCTTTGTCAGAAAGTGTGAACCCTGCCAGAGATTCTCCACCAAGATGAAGTTTTCAGGAGCTTTATTATTGAATCCCATAGTTGTAGAAGCCCCTTTTGCCATGTGGGGAATGGATTTTATTGGAGAATTTGCTAAAAAATCAAGTGGGGGGCATAGTTTGATTCTACTGGTGACTGACTATTTTACCAAATGGGTGGAGGCAATTCCAATTAAAAAGACTACAAGTACAGTTGTCATTGATTTTTTGATGAACAATGTGATCACTAGATTTGGTGTTCCAATGAAGCTAGTAATGGACAATGTCATGTGCTTTAGATCGGAATAGTTTGTTGATTTCTGCTCTGATATGGGAATTTTAATTTCTTATTCATCCCCTTACCATCCAAAGGCCAATAGGAAAGTAGAATCAAGTAACAAAAGTATTCAGAAAATTTTGAAGAAGACCCTAGAGAGTAACAAGAGAGCATGGCATGCAAAGTTAAAACTTGCCTTATGGGTAGATAGAATCACTATCAAGAAAGCCATAGGAAAATCTCTTTTTGAACTAGTATATGGTGTTCAGTCAAGAATGCTTATTAATAATTTACTTCCAATTTATAATTTCATCCAAGATGAAGAGATTGAGGTTTTTGAACCTATGCAAGAGAGAATGGTGCAGCTAGTAGAATTGTATGAATTGAGGAGAGATAGTCAGAGGGAGAATATCAAACTTCAATAGAGGATGAAATAGCTTTTTGACAAAAGGGCCAATGAAACAAAATTCCAGCTTGGTGAGTTGGTATTGCAATGGAATGCCATGGCTGAAGACAAAGGAAAACATAAGAAATTTGAATCATTATGGTTAGGACCTTTTGTTATTTGTTAGATTTTTGGAAAGGATTCATATCTCCTCAAAAATATGAATGATGAAGAACAGGAGTTTCCAGTGCATGGACAATTCCTAAAAAAATTATTCAATTGATTTTTCTTTTCCATGCACAGTAATTGTATCTTATGTACAGGTGTGTTTCCTTTTGTCATGTGTTTGTTTCCTAGATGTGTGTTTGTTTTAGCAATAGGTTAGTCTAGTTGTGGTCTAATTTTCCAGAGATCTATTATTCTTGTTGTAAACTTGTGTTTAAGCATCCTCAGAGAGAGCCATTGTTAGTTGTATTTCTAGTTTTGAAACTTGCTAGTAAAATTTTGGTTCCCAGTGGTTATTCTTGCCTGAAATAATAAAATCTTGTCCAATACTGTCAAAATCCCTTTACAAATAATGATTTCTAAGCATAGAAATTCATGAAGTGTGATAAACCCTACATCCTAGGTCAGTTTTCAAGTATAGTCGAGCAAATCCCTAAATGTTCTTGGTTGTGTTCTATTTTGAAGTTACTTTATCTAGTAACTTAAGTATTTTATCCCATGTGTTTATTTTCATGTTTAAAGGTGGTTGCGAAGTCTCTTTAAGCTTGAATAATATTTCATTTCCTTTTGAGACTTGGTGAAATGCTTTGGTCACGTTACCACGAAGAGAAAAGAATATAACCTCAGTGTTAAGGAGATTTCACATGGACCGTTGATAGAAATCTTGATCTTACAGTGTGTGGAAAGTCTCAGAAAGAATCCAGAGTTAATGAAATCCCTTGGCAACTTCAAGACCACTCAGTCGCGCAGTCTCTAAAGAAAATTAGAGTTAAATATGGGTGGAATTTTTCATGCAATCATGTGATCGCGATAGGAAATGAGAGTTAAGTTAAAAGATACAAGATAAAGAAACTATCATCCAATTTAGATTGATCCTGTGGCCAACATGAAGTCACTGATGAAATTCAAAAATTCAAGGAGGTTTCAGCGATTTAGCGGTGGTGATTAAGATTGAGACACGTGTCCAAGTTATGTAGAGATCCCACTGTAGTCGCATAGTCTCAAAAGGGAAATAATATGCTTCATTAGAAGGAGAGATTTAACATTGATAGTTGATCCTAAGATTGATCCAACGGTAGTTGGGAAATTTCCATATAAATGGGTGAGTTAAGAAATCTTTCCGCGACTTTGAAATCCTTTGGTCGTGAAGTCTTGCAAATTTCACCATAGTTAAGACATGGTTACCATATATCATTAGTTGTGGGAACTCATAATATATCAATGGTTAAGTTAAAGATCATGAGACTTAGCAAAAACTGTTAGATTCAAAGTGAAGAAATCCAGTGGACAACGTTTAATCATAGAATGAAAGAAAAGATGAGTGAAAAGCATCAAGACTTAATGCAGACCATCCGATCAAAATCAAATCTAAAGGTGGTTGCGAAGTCTCAGAAGATTTTTCCAAAGTACATAAAGATTATGAGATTAAACATTGATGGTCTATTTAAAAGAAGATCTAATGGCTTGCACTTAATCTCTAAGAGGAAACACAGTTAAGGAAATCTTTTAGCGACTTCAGTTTCATACAGTCGCCAAGTCTCTAAAGAGAATCATGGTCAAGTCAGATTTAAGTTTGAGTGGTAAAGTTTAAATAAATGAATCTGTATTGTAGCTTGAGTAAAGATTAGACATTTGGCATTAAGTCACTGAAAGAAGTTGAAAAGTCAGAAATTCTATAGCAATCAAGAGACAAGCATAAGATTGAGACACGTGTTTAAGTTATGCAGAGATCATACGGTTGTCACTTAATCCCCAAGGAAAATCAAGGTTAAGCAATTTATTGGGCGACAAAGAGACAAGCTGTGGTTGCGGAGTCTCATAACAAATTAGGGTTTAAGTTGACTATGAGACTTATTAGGGTGACAAAGAGACAAGCTTTGGTCGCGTAGTCTCTAAGAAAATTCACAAAAGGCATAATCTTTCAGCGACTTTGATTTCATACAATCGCATAGTCTCTTAAAGGAAAATGAGTTAAGTGAGATAAAGACATGGAAAATTTGAAGTGATCTTGACCATTTATGGAGAAGCAGATCTCGTAGTGTGCATTAAGTCTCACAATGAAACCTGAGTTAAGGTTAAATCTCAGCGACAAGGAGACAAGTCAGTCGCGTGGTCGCCAAAGAAACTCAAGTAAAAGCAAGGTAAAGATGTAAGGTTTTCTTCCACGCCATGATGTATAATAGTTAGCCAATGAAAATAAAAGGGTCATGATAGCATGTTTTAAATTATGTTGATTTGTAATAATCTAAGCCAATAAGATTAGATGATTTATTCAAAATTGATCACATGTCAACCTTAGATGCCACGGTTAGGTAAAACTTGATTTCAATGCACGCATGAGTAATGGCGGAAGTGACTAATTGGAATTTTCATGATTTTTAATCAAATGGTACATTTATTTCCCATGAATAAGTAAGTGGTATTGTGTTCATTTCATATTACCAAGCTTTGAGAATCCAGAGTAAAGAGTTGCATAGTTTTCAGAAGTCCTCAAAGAAAAGAGAATTGTGTGAATTTCAAAAGCAAATTGCAGTTAAAAGCTTGTCTTTCAAAAAAATAGAGTTGTTTCAGTCAGATTTTAGAAAATAGAGAATATGAGCAAGTCAATTATGAGTGGGGCTTCGAACAGTGGGGAAAATAAGGAAGACAAGGAAGATCATAAAGGAAAAAGAAAAATTGCATGAGGAATTCATGACTTTACTGCTTCGTTCCAGCCAAAATAAAAAGGTGTGTGGCGATTTCCTTGGTGATGATATTTCATTTATTAGAGATGCTAAGACTCCTGGTTCATCTGGTTATTCACTTTCCAATTACTTGTACAATAATAGTGAACAATTTGTTCCCATTTCAAACTTGTGGATTTGTGGCCTAGCCAAGTTGGTAGTACCAGATGTGTTTATAGATGTAGATTTGATACTTGAGCTGGCCAGTAGATATGATGTCCTATCCAAGACCATCAAGAAAGATGATGGAACTACCTTTTTTACCCAAGATAGATCATCCTTCATGAAGGCTTTTAATCTGTACTACCCCTGCTCAACAAAGATTAACTTGAAAGCATTAGAGGCCAGATATGTTAGATAATCCTTTGTCGTGTCTAGACTAATTCAAGGTCATGTACCCAAAAGGATGAAGAATTACATAGCAGCCATGCCAGGTACTTTTCCTTATTTCTACAAAGATCTCAATTTCTATATGAAGTACATTTACTATGCATTGTGTAGAGTGTTAGGAGTGGATGGGGGTGCTGAGAGAATAGGTTCAGACATTTTGATGATGGTCCTGGATTTGAAAACTCCGCATGTAGGCACAAACTATGACTACATCTAGTATGTTATAGATGAAATGTACTAGGGGTTTGTGGATATTTAGAAGAAGGAAAAAGTCCCTAAATTCATGCATTACTCTTTGTTAATGCATCTAATTTTGTATTACAATTTCCCTATCATGGATGTGAACAATTTGAGACCTAAAAGGTTCCACCAAGGTCAGAACAACCATGTATAGTTTTGGTTGAAAATATGGAATTATAAAACAAGTGAGAATGAATTATGTGCATTCAAAAATTGGATGGTGTATCCACTTCTCAAGTGTTTAGGAGTCAAATGGACTAGGTTTCCAACCAAAGTATTATAGTTGTTGAGGCCTTGTCAGTTTGTAGATAAGTGGCCAGGGGACCATAATTGGGGGGATTTTTATTATGTAAGGAATTTTACTCTGATAAGAGTTTATGGATGCACTCACCAACCACATATTTTTCCATTTCAAGTGTAACCAATGATAGATGTCATGGAATTCATCTGACAGTTGATTTTAAGTAATAAGGAGCACTTGGCTTCGCATAGAAAAGGTCCTTTCACTCCCTGACAATTCAAATTTTATAACTTTACAATTGGTAAGAGGGATTTGAATTGAGTGAATAGTTGGTTAGGACATTATAGGATGAATGTATCCCTGTATAGGTATATTGACACAAAAGGCTTTATTATGAGTGTAAAGAAGCTTCTGACACCAACTATTCCCAATACAAAAGAACATGAACATTGTATGGAAGAGGATCTCATAAGAAATATGTTGGATGATGAAGAGATCACTAGAAGAGAAGACATGTTAAATGAATTGATGGATTTGGAAAGACAGGTCAAGAGGAAAGGGATTCCCTTTGGAGGTTACTTCCTTGATGTGTCATACTTGCAAAGGTTAGACAAGATGATAGAATCATATCACACATTGTGTAAACAACTTGAGGACCTGGTTGAAGACAAGCATAGAGGGAAAAAGAAGCAATCTTCATCATAATATGAAGGTGAGAGTGATGAAGAATATTCAATTCCTAGCCCACCCCCCATGAATCAACCATGTGCCACAGAACAAGCTACAAAAGAAAATGTAGTGGTGGATCTTACAAAAGAACCTGATACTGAAGTTATAGATGAGCCCTCATTCAAGAAATAGAAATTAAAATTAAGGGGGAAATTTTATGTCAAAAGACAAGGAAAGAAAAGGGATCAAATAGGTGCTCTAATTACTGGTGATAGACCCTATGACCATCAGTTGAGGAAAAATATTAGAGAAGGAAAAAAGATCCAAAAGGATGATGAAGATGAAATTGAATTGCCTCTTCAATTATGCCAAGATGAAAGATTGTTGCATCAGGATAAATTATTAAGTGATGATGACTTTATAAAAATAGAGGAGTTCAAAAAATTTCTTATTTGGAACAAACAGTAAGAGGTTGCATCACAGTTGCAAATTAATGAAGGTAATCCACCATCTAATGAAGCCTTACAAACCTTGCAGGATTATGACCCAGAGACAAAGGACATCACACCTGAAGAGGATAGAAAATTGGTTAAGGCCAGTGGCATGTTGCTAGTACCAGGCTAGGATCTTGTATCAGCCTTGATTATTGACCAAATAAAAAGGAAACCTGATATTAATTTGTCATGAGAAACATAGGTTGGTGATATGATTAGGGGATTTGGATACAATCCAAAATCCAAAGCTTTAGCAATGTGGAGTTTAGCTTCAAAGAATCAGAAGCCTTCTCTGATTAATATACAAGAAAAGATGAATGGTGACAAGATTATATGGTCTTTTCAGAATACAGGAGATTTAGAGATATCTCAAGTTCTTACTCATTTTGCCTAGATAAATCAAGCTAAATCTAAACAAATGTCACAAAGGTATGAGACATTTTTCAATGAATCAAGTGCCATATCAAAAGATAAGGATTTGGGCTAGATAAAGATCAATGCACTAGAAAAACTTGTGGTCAACTTGACTCAAAAGTTGCAAGAAATACCTGAAGTAGTTTCATCTTCACCCAAATAGGTGGTAGATGTAGAAGCTCAAACTAAGGAAATAGGGGATATTATAGGAATAGAGCAAGAAACCCCATAGCGTAATAAGGTTATTTTGGAAGCCCTGATGTAGATTTTGCAACATAGGATCAGTGTCCTGAAGGAAAAAGTTGACTCAGTACATAATGCATACAGAAAGTTGTCTGGCCTACAAGTAGAGGCAAATAATTATGTGCTAACTTTGAATTCCTATTTTTCAACATGGTCAGTTAGGACCCAACTTTTTGAAATATTAGCATATTTTCATCCTCTTAGGGTAGACCTCCCTAAGATAGTGTGCCAGGTGGGAGAAGAAATAGATCAAATTAGTGCTACCCTGTCTTTCTTCAAAGGTAAGGTAAATCAGATAGAGGCCAGAATTAATATGGTTGGCCCTGAGTATAATAGGTTCATTCCTTCAATAAAAGGGGATGATGATCTAATTAACCCAATACAAGTATGGAAAAGTGATTTTTACACCTTACTAACTAGTAGAGAGGCATTCATTTCAGATAATGGCACCTTGGACATGGAACAAGATCTTGGATGAGGCCTTCAAAGCTAAAACACACTTTAAAAATTTTTTAATTGATGTTAAGATGATAACAGATTCCAAATGGGAGTGGAAAAAGACACAACTGCAAACACTCAAAGCTTCAATTGGCCTACTGACATAGAGGTAACAGCTTGGGATATTCTTACCAAACCCAAGAAGAACCAATGATCTATGAAAGTTATACCCGCCTAGGTTTTTGGAGCCCGAAGTGTAGAAGGATTATATCCTTGTTAATTAGCCTTTTCCCTGTATGAATCTGGAATTGGGAATCTGAGAGTCAAGATTGAATAGCTATATAGTGATTCAACAAGAAAAAGTGCTAACAAAACTTTTTACCAATATACACATTCTTAGCGTTCTCAATTATTCCTATGTTTATTTCTTCCAAATCTTCAAGTTTACTTACCTTATTTGCAGAAAAAGACTTGTCCTTATTATTAAAAGCTTTTTCAAGAATAACCAGCCCCTTGGGAACTCTATTTGATTTTAATTGAAGTGCCTCTTTACCAAAAATGGTATCTTTTTTATCCAAGGTTTCAACACATTCACTGAAATCCATTTCTTTGTCTAAAAATTCTGCTTCACAATTCAAAAATCTCAAAATATCCAAGTCATCTTTAAAGATTTGCCAATTTTCAACATTGTCTGGTATTGAAGGCCTAGATTGAATCTCTATTTTAGAAATTCCTACAAATGTAATATCTTCAGGTATTAAAGAAATGTTCACTAGTAAATCTGTCATTTTTTTTTTACCTCTATCTATCCAATCAATACCAAATGCATCAAATTTTTCCAACTCTTCCCAAACAACATTCCTATATTTCTTAAGTCTTTGATTTTTTGAAAGATACTTGGATTTAATCTGAGTTATTATCAATTCAAAGTCTCCAATCACTTTGAGACCTTTTATCTTATGTTTTGAGGCTAATCTTAATCCTATTAACAAATCCTCATACTCTGCAACATTATTTGTGCATGTAAACAACAATGTAAAAGAAAACTTGAAGGTCTTACCACTAGGAGATATCAATAGGATTCTTGCACCAGCTCCTTCCTTAGAACTTTCTCTATCAAAGTACATGGTCCACAAATCATATTAGTCCACCGAATTATTATTTTCATCACATAATATTATAGGCTGAGTTCCTTCTTCACCCCCTATATCTTGTACTTGAAAAGATCCAATATCAGTATCCACAAAACAATTCATATTAGCATCTTCATTTATTTCAATCATGTGGGGAGTCCTACTTTATCGAGACACCTTGAGATCATTACCAGCAATATTGAAAGTAGAAAATGTTAGATCACATTGTATACTTCCTCCCATTGAAGCACTCCATTTTCTTGACAACAACATTCCATAATTAGGAGGAATATCAACAACCAAGACACTCGTGGTCAACACTTTGTCAGGAAATGCAACTAGCTTATAAGGAAAAGCCTTAATAGTACAAATAAAAGGGATTTCTCTAGAGTCCATTGCCTGACATCTTCCATGAGGAGTATCAACTTTTAATCCCATTGACTTCATTATTTCTATAGGCATGATAGTATTAGATGCTCCTGAATCTATCATACAATTTTTTAGCATCTTACCATTGATAACCAAAGTTACGAAAAAAAGATCAACAACTCCTAAAAGATTGTTTACATGATTTGTATTTAAATAAATTTGAGGGATTTCCAAAATTATTTCTTTAGACTCTTTTCCCTCACTTTTTGACTTGTCTTGTATATTTTTCATCTTTTCAACACCTTATGGTTTTTTAAATCTTATTGAAGAGACATCATCTAGCATTTTAAGGACCTTCTCCTTATGTTCCTCAATTATGATCATTTCCAAAAATGGAACTTTAACAGTCATTTGTGACAAAAATTGCCCCATATCAATAGGGGTGTATTTTACATTAGATTTTTTTTGTTTCTCAATAATAATATCACTATCCTCAACTTGAATGGTCAGGGTTGACTCTTCCTTCTTTGATTTCTTATTGTCCATTTTAGGAGGGGAAGAACTTGTTTCTGGTGTTTTGGCATTTACCTCGTATACAATGTTTGAACCATCTAATTTGTTTACACTTTTGAATTTTGGCTTACTTACACACTCAGTAGATCCTCCCTTCTTTTGTGTCTGCTTGGTGTCTGCTTTATTTTCTTTGATAAAAATGCTAGCTAGTTTGATACTTGCATCACCAACTACTCTATTTCTCAAGTAATAATTACTTCTTGCTTTAGTAACAAGATCAGCTGTAATTTGTGCTCTTTCCTCATTAGAAGGTCTTCTCAATATTGTAGACTCCTCACTATTCTGAGCATCACATCTTATATTATCAAATTTTTCTTCTTCATTATCAAAAAAAGCTTATTGATGATATGCTTCTACTCTACCTTGTGAGCCATACATATCATGGTTCTCAATTTCATTATCAGAATCTACTTCAAGACATGAAGATCAGTAAGTCATAGCACGACCATTATAATCATACAACTCACCTTCCTCCTCTCCTTGTTCCTCATTTGCAATTGTATTTATAGAAACAACACAATAGTCAGGATTATGTGGAGACTGACAAGCTTCACACTAATAATCATCATTACACATATTAACAGAATTTTTGTGCAGAGGATCTGGAGTCCTATTTTGAGGCTTGTCCTTTCTTTGTGGGATAATAGGTTTTTGATCCTTAAATTGGGTACCATAAGGATAATTTTGCATCTTTAACTTCTGACTACAACTATTATGGGATGGCCTACTATTATGTGGAGCTCTATTATATTTATGTTTTGGTTCCTTTTGATTGATCCTAGTGAGCCTCCCATCACCCCTTCTACCCATTTTTCCTAATATTTTTCTATTCATTTTTATATTAACAGCTATCTTATAGGCGTCACTAATGCTTTTAGGATTTTTATCTCTAAGATGATATCCCATTTTAGAATCAAAAGCATTCAAATAAGTATCAAGACATACCTTCTCATCAATGCTTATTTTTTGAAAAAGCCTGTGCATAGCCTTTTGGAATCTTGTATTAAATTCAGCAACTTCCTCATTTGAATTTTTCTTTATATTTTTAAATTCATTCAACAAGAATCCCTCATTTGTCTTATCACCATATTTGTCCTTAAATAAATCTATCAGTTCATCCATAGAACCCAGAGAACCATAAGATAACCCTATACACCACTCCCTAGCATCTTCAAGTAGAGATTGAACAAAAAATTTCGTCAAGACATCCTCATGTGTGATGTTAATATAATCCATGATATCATTAAAATTCCTTAAATGTTCCTCACAAGTAATAACATTATCGCCAGAAAATTTAGGAAGTCTATCTCCAATCTCATTTGGGACTGCATTGGGATAACCAGGAATATCAAGAAAAGAAAGTTGCTTGTACCTTTCTGTATGAAATGATCTTCTTTGGAAATTTTCATCATTTTGGAAGGTAGATGCTTTGGCATTTTATGTTGAGATATTTTCAGCACCAGCATGAGAAAGTCCAGAAGACTACATGAGGAAATCAATCTTCTTCTTCATCTCTAAAGTAGTAGCATTCGCTTCTTCTTTCTTAAGCATTTTGGCCATGGTTTCCTTCTCCCTTTTGGATTTCTCAAGGTCAATGTCCAATTAAGACATTTGATCTATTGGAACTTTGTGACTTTTGGGTTTGCCTATTTCAATTCCAGTCACCTTCTTATTTCCTTTATCTTTAGAACCTTGAGCATCAATACTTTGGTGAGTGACAGGTCTCTCTTGATCCTTCTTAGTTTTTTCAGCATAATTTGTTGCTTGTTTTTTAAGCCATTTCTTTCTTAATTTTTCATTTCTAATTTTCTCTTGTTTTTTCTTATTGGTCTTCTCTTTCTTCCTTTGTTCTATGATGGCCAATTATCTTTTGACAAGTTTCTCCTCTTCATCAAGCTCTTTAGAGGAATCTTTAGAATCTAAGATGGTGGTATCAGACTCCTCTTCCTCTCTTTCACTAGGATAATTTTTATCTCTATATGCATCCAATCCCAAGTCTGGAGCCTCTTCAGATTCTGATGTATTTCCATCATGGCTATATTGGGTTGGATCTTCTCTCCTAGTGTTATCCTCTTATCTTCTTGGTGATGGATTATCTGAATTATCTTTGTTCTTTTTTTCTCCCCAAGACTGTCTATCCCTAGAAGTAGTTGGATGTCCACCTTCCAATTCAACTTCAGGATGCTCTTTCACTCTAGATCTAGTATTCATATTGAATAAAATATGTATAAATTTGTATTACTTAGCACTGATTGTAGATATTTCTTCGAGTTGCCACCCAACACAAGTTTGGGGAAATACAATGCTAGCTAATATGAATACTACACGAGTAACTTTGATCTTTCAAAGGTCAACTCCCCAGTAGAGTCACCATTTTTTTGGTGTTTGAAAATGTTTATGCTATGAAAAGCTACCAATATACCTTGAGACTAATGTTAGGAGTGGTTAGCTCCAATTATGAAAGATCTACAAGGTAAGTGGACCAACTATAGGTAAAAGACTTCCCTCTACACTTATGGCTCTGCAAAACCAAGGTGGGTGTACCTAATCTAGATAAATGTTTAACTTTCACTACTCCTTATACTCTGAATTTTATCAACAAATAAATGGTAAGAAAGTATGAAATGATAACCACGCATTCAATGAACCTTCATTACCATGTAGGACACACAATCAACAACCACAAAACTCAAAGGGAACTAAGATGTTTTTGATATAGAAAAATATAACCAAGTGTATTCATATATGTATCGATGTAGAAAATACTCATTACTGATTAGTGCTTTATCCATTGGGTAATGTTTTTAGTTCAAATACAGGACAAAGAAACCAACTATTGTCAAGGACTCAAAACCATAAATACAGATAATTTAGATCAAACACTACTTATAAGATCCTTCTGTAGACAAACCCAAAGAACTTGTGTCATATCCAAATCATTATTTGATTTTATCCTAAATCAAAACTAAGGACTAATGACATATAAACAAATAAATTCCATGCAATGAATCAGAAGATTCACAATTCAACAAGTACTAAGGAGAGACTTAAAATCCAAAATATTGTATTAAGTACAGAGAATCCAATTTCAATTCCAAAATGCTTCAAAACACATTGCCACTTCAATAAATGCAAAATATCTGCAACTTTCTATTCTATAATAATACTCTCTAGATATACATCTACTATACTCACTGGAAACAATAAATAGTTTAAAGCCTATGTTACTTCCCAAATTTTCTAGCCTCTACTAAATGATCTTAGAAGTCCTTTTATAGGCCAAGGACTACAACAAGCTTCATATCATTTAGGGTTAGAGATAAACTTATTAAATTACTACATGATAGAGAACATTAATTCATCACAAAAACCAAGCATCTCTGTCATACAAACTAAAACATTCTTTTGAAACATTGTGTTGGGAAGAATTTGACTTGGCCACCATCTATCTTGGGAAGCTAAAAGCACAATGCCCAACAATAGGAATAAAAAAATGAAATGTCTGACATGCATTAATTACCCCAGGAAACTTAACCCCCAAGAATTGCAGAAAACTAATCATCCTTCTTTGAAAAGCTCAGGACCCTGAGAATCTGATCTAATCTGTATTATAAAACTCTGAAGCAACTCCTCATTGATGGCAAAGAACAGAACAAGATAAACCAAAGGATTAAATATTGATTAACAAATTAACCAAAAACCCTAAAGAGATAACTCTACAATAAATGTCTTCTGAATCACCAAATCTTCTTTCATACAACATCTAAGAGTTGTTCATACACGACACAAAAGATAAAATTCCTTAATTTATCACGTTGTAGCATAAGACACAATCCACCACTCTAAAAACCTTGAGAAACATGTTTGAAATTTTTGAAATCCACTCCAACGGCTACACCCAGCACGGAACTCTCCATCGAAGATCCAAATTTAAACTTTATCAGAATTTCAAACACAACTGTTATGTTAGAATAATGTAATGGTGTGTACTAAGAGGGAAGGGGTGAATCAATATCCTTAAAACATTTATCAATTAACCCTTAATTCTTTAGTAATCAATTCCTTGCATTACCGACCATAAATACTTTTCTATCTTATGCATGTAATATCAAAACATAAACTTAATTGCATGTAAACATTCATAGAAACATTCATGAAATGTAAGTACACATGACACAAGAATTGGTAAAGCGGAAAACCCCTGTTAGAAGGTAAAAACTGCAATGGGGATGAAACCCACAAAGCTTCACTATCTGCAGAATAGAAGGTGTCAGTTAAGGCTACAAGTTTGATCACTTCTAATAATCTTACCCTATTAGGAGTAACATTTTAGACTGGTTAGGTCTACTCGGTTAAGATATTTAGCACCATTTTTTAGTGTGCACTCGATTAAGAGATTTACATAAGGATTGTTAAATCTACCTTCTTAAAGGATTTCTTCTATTTTCTACACTTGTTAGAATGCAGTCAAAATTACTTATTGACCTGATTATATGCAATCTTTAATTGTTGAGTATAGATCCTTTTAGTTCACAATGTATGTCTATCACCTATAGTGATTGATTAATACCTTTGTTCTGCTCGGTAGCCTTGAATATTGTTCTTCATAACTGATTTCATCTTTTTTTGTCCTTCTGCATAAAACTCTATGTCTGATCCATAGATGTTTGATGCGGCTACAATCATCAATGTCTAATTGATTTCTACATCTATTTATACAATGATTTGACCTAAATGGGTTTCATGCTTTACAATAAAAACTCTATGATCAAAGGTTTACAACTTGACCTTGATCTCATAGTTTGCATGTTTACAAGCAGTTAGACTGATTAAAACAATTACACATGCTTTACTTGTCCCTCAAGAAATAGTTTTAAAGATAATCTTTAAAGCTAAATATAAAACTCAAGTGTTTTATCTGACATGTAACTCAGATCCACATTTCTCAGAAATAAAGTTGTCTCTCGGTAGACTAGTGCTCGGGTTGCTCTGTAGTCTTTCATTAGTGATGTCCTTGTAGTCATTATGATTCTTGGGTTTCTCTGTAGACTGTTTGTCAGTTTACACTATAGACTGTGTTTTTGGTTTACACTGTGATCATTTTGTTGGTGATAGTGCACTTAGCATTTTCGGTGACCTCTGTGAACTGTTGTGTCAGGTTTCAATGTAAACTTATCTTTTGGTGATCATGTTACCGATGGTTCAAATATTTTTTCCTTTGTATACTAATGACAAAATATAATCATCAATCTCCCCCTTAGTATCAAAAATTGATATGTACAAAACTAAAATGTTTAGTATATACACCATGTGTTTACCTTGTCAATACGACTCTCCCTATGTGCATGCATCAGTATAGTATATGTACATGTTTCTTCCTTTGATACATATATACATATAAATACCCTTTTATTATTTCCCCCTTCCACCTTATAATTTCTCCTTTCATCATATAATTTCCCCCTTTTTTTGAAAATAATGACAAAGGGGTAATACTTACCATTTGTCAAAAATGTGGGAATGGGATTTCTTTATGTCTTCCATCATCTTCTCTCATTTCTCTTTGAGGTGCTCAAGGGTCATGAATTTCAAGGTGAGTCTGGCATGCATATCATATATGCTCTTTGTAACAGACATCTCTGGGGTGGCAATCAATGTTCTCAGCAAAGTCATATGTTGTTGCACTAATGTGAGATTTGGTAGTAGTGGAGCTTGGAGCTCAGTTACCTCATCTCGGATTTTGGATTCTACCTCTTGAATCTCTAGTATCAACCGTTTATATTTTACTAGCTTCTCATAATGAAACTTGAATGCATTGTCATTAGTTGTAAGACCTTGTGCACTTGCCTTAAGATCTTCATCAATTTTGGCCAACTTGTCACTATGCTCGGTATTGAAAGTTTCTAATGTGCACAACTTTTGAATCATGTTTACTATTTCTAATATTATCGGTTCTATAGAAGAAACTAATTCAAAAAGTTTTACCTTTTGTTCTTCCACTTCCTGGCTGATTTTCTTTGTAAGCTTGTATAGACACTTCTGCTCAGCACATTCTTCTATTGCCTTGCCTGCATCTACATTCTATGATGTGATGGAGTTGGCAAGAACTACTAATTGATCAAGCATATGTGCACTTTGATCAATATTTGTGTCAGGTACAATCTGTAATAGTATATATTTGGTTGTCTCTAGGACTTGGGAGTTCTTGTGCTCCTTCCTGAGCTTGTCCTAAGCTGCCTTTATTTTACAAAGTTCACCATACTTTGTAAGTGACTCTGGATCCAATGTTCTAGGATCATAGTTTGGTATGTCAATAATTTCACCCAATGTGACTGGATTTTTATTATTATTCTTCTTCTTTGCAATTGTAGTGGAAGCACTTGTATGTAGTACTATAGCAAGTTCCTTTGCTTGGTCTGTTGTACTTGGTGAAGGCTTTGGAGGTATTGTGCCTTTATCCTATTTCTCAGTATTCACATGTCGGTTGGTTGTAGACTTCTCTACATCAACCTTATCTTTTTCTGTAGCTTTCTCTTCCTCGGTATCCTTGACATCACCTTGTTTTTATTCTCCACTTGTACCTTTTTGTTCATCATTTGTGCTTTTATGCTCCCCATCACCCTTATCCTCGAGTATTCTTGCATCATGGTCAAGGGTCTTCTCCTTTTCTTTTAAGATGATATTGATAGCTTGTATAAATAATGGCATTTGTCCTGGTATATTGACCTGTTCAGCATCCTGTGTTTCATTTTCCTTTTCTTCTCCTTTATCAGTTCTCACATTAGTATCTTCATCATTCTTTACTTCATTTGCAAGATCACTTCCAGTGATATCTATTATAGTTATATCTTTGATTTTGTCATATGTAGTATCCTTTAATGATTGTAAGATCTACGGTATGTCATCCATGACCTTTCTTGCTTGTGTTGTCAAATCAACTGGATTGGCATCATCAGTGTCATTTAGAATGATGTGCTCTAGGCTCGGTGTGGCTTGTTTCTCTTCATTGTGAGGGGTCTCAGTAAGAGCTAATACATGCTCAGGGCTTGTATCCTCTTTAGGTAGATTAAGTATTTCTGTCCAAGCTTCATCGCTTTCTTTGTCAAGATCTATTAGGTTTCCCTGTAGTACTTTGTAAGCTCTCAATTTTTCTGAGAACTTCTTTGAATGCTTCTTCATCATTTCATCAATTTCTTCCATCTTTGACTCGGGTGGCATAATTGTTACTAGAGATCTTTCCCTTATCTACTTTTCAATTTTTAGTGCATATGTCCACCTTGATGATAGGTTGTTATTAAGTTCTTGTGGCATCATCTTATCAAACTGTACAGGTACATACTTGAATGCAATCATTGCATGGATGATGGCTTCTTCTATATTAACCTGATCCTTAGGTTTCAGAGTTAACCATTGTATGATATTAGGATTTGATATGCTGCCTTTTTTATGATTGATCTAGCAATCTCATCAATTGTTGTAGGAACTTTGTTCTTTTTAGCTTGTTCATCTTGTTCAGTGTCTTCCTTATCTTCCTTGCTTTGTATTAATCTCCTTCTTCTCTTTGGTTCTAATGTTTTCCTGGTTTGGGGCTTTCTTTTATAAGTCCTCACTTGTCCTTTCTTGACCAGTGGTGAGTTTGTATCTTTTATAGTTTCACTCCTCGTCCTTGATGCAGCAGTAGTTCTTGGCTTCTTTGCAGGTGGTGCATCAGACTCAGTTGAATTAGATTCACTCACTTGTTCACTTTCACCAATGGGTGACCATCCCTCGGTGTCATCTTTTTTTTTTGTTTCTTGATCATCAACCGACAACTTCTTTTGAAGTGTCTTAACCATTTGTCTTCTTTTTGTCAATATTCTTCACTACTAGGCCTATTTTAATTATGGCCTTAGCTTCTTCATAGGTGCCAAATCTTGGTAGTGATTTGTCAATTGTCTCATTCATTAATGCTTCAATAGCATTTGTGGCTTGATCAATGTTGATTTCATAGTCAAGTGGTGCTAACCATGATGTCCTTGATACAGTTGGTTTGATCAAGGTGGTGTCGGTATCCACTATGAAACATATATAATCCTTATACTTTTCCACCAATTGTTCAAGTATCCTCATCCTCTTTTGCATTCTATCTTTGAATCTGGTGAAATATGCGTCCATGACTGATGTAAATTTGTTCCCTAGTGACTTAATAAATTCACTAATTTGAATTTTCACTGGTCGAGTAGTGTCCCAATTGACATTACCAACAGATGGGAAGAAGTTCTGAAAATATAAAAATGTACACATGAGGAGTGATCCAAACTTACATGAGTTAGTCCTTGTTGACCTAATTGTCCTCATGTTCTCCTCTAATTGCTTCAGTAGAAGCTCCGATAGGTCTAGTTGTAATCCCTTCTTCACAATCTTATGGGCAGTGTCAACTGCTCTGCATGCTATGTTGTTTAACCGGCTGGCTTGGAATACCTTGTATCCCAATACACATGCTCTGAACTTCAGTTCTGGATTGGTGATGGAGTTTACCTTTAAACCTTTGCCATCCCATACTACACCTATCATCTTTTCTATATCAGGTCGAGAAGGATGTTTGAGTGCTTTGACCTTGTCGGTTACTAGATAACTGGTTACTGCATGTATTACATCCTTGGTGATCAGTTTTGGCTCATCCAGCCACATCTTTTGGTCATGTATCTGACTAAGAACAATACGGATCCACTTAGTTTTGAATTCCTTTTGGAACATTAGGGCATTTTTCAACCCTTTTATCTCAATGTATTTATGTTCATCCTTGATGTTTCCACCTGTACAAAGCTTCTTGTAAGCTTCCTCAACTTTGAGATCTCTGAACTTTGCAACCTTATAGTGGATATAGGCTCGGACACCCTCGACTAGAAAAAACCTAGGTGGTATGCTTGAGAACACTCCAACATCGTCGGGTTGTGAAGCAACCTCAGGGAAGAATTTGTACTTAGGATCTTCACATGTAGAGTTATTGATCAAATTAACCTTTTTATCCTTTGCATTCTTGATCTTGGAAACATGAGATGTGGTTTCCATGTTTTTGGAAATTAGGGCTTTTCCCATAAACAAATTGTGAGCTTGGTGAGTCTTAGTTACTCACTTGATCTGTTGTAGCTATTGTTAATCTGTCAAAGTATTCATGAATGTTCTTGTGAGTCGCTCTACAATCTGGTCATTTTTCTTCGCTCTATTCTTTTCTCTGCTCTTCTTCCTTAATTGCGTTGTGAATGAATGAGCTCTTTGTTGCCCTTTTATAGATGATGCCATAATTGGTGCAAATAATGCTTTACCCACTTATCAGTGTTTGAAGATAGAGTCGCTCAGGGAACATATTAACTTCATTCTCAGTGAGAATGTGATGCTCAGGGTAAGTGTCAATTCAATTGACCTTTCACATGTCTACCGACAGAGCTCAGTATGTAGCAAAGACTACATTGTCTTTTTACATGATTACCAAAGATGCTCAGTTTACATTAACAACTTGGATTTTATACGTATACCGATGATTCTCAATATGCATTGACTGACAAGATTGGATTCACAAATTCATAACAAGTAATACCATAGTGCATCTCTATTCATGCTAGTTTGGTGTTTTATCAATGTATATAGGAAGTGATGTAAAATATAACTTTGTATAGTGTAGTTCCATACTTACTTTTTTTTCTTAGGTGGAGGTGTGGAATCACCAGATCCATTGGATAAGGTGTCACCAATTGTATTGCTTGGTCTAGCATCATCAGTGTTTGTAGCTTTCCTCCACATTTGATTTCTCATTCTTTTGATATCTTTAATGGTATTGCCATTGGAAAAAGTGCTTGACTATGTCACTCAATCTTTGTAGTCCTTGCTTAGATGACCGACCCTATGATAGTGTAAGCATACCATTCTGGGGTTAGTAAAGTTTCTAGACCTTCTCATCCATTTTCTCATGTAGTTTTCAGCTATGTGTCCATATCTACCACATGTTGTGCAGTTTGTCCATGTGTTGTAATCCCAAACATATGAGTTACCGACTCTTCTCGGTTGATGAGCATTTTATTGTTCTTTAGGTTTTCATGCTTTCATTTTCTTCTTCCTACATTCAAGAGATGTGTGCCCATGCATTTGGCAAGTAGAACAATATTTTTCCATGTAGGTTTCCTTCTTTGGTTGTTTCACCTTAGATCTGGATTCATGTGCTTTGTGTCCTTTCTTATTACAGTAATAACAATTTCCTATGAATGTAGATGTGGATTTAGGAATACCTTTAGCTTTTCTCCTACAAACATTTGATGTGTGGCCTAGTTTTCCACAATGATTGCATGACTGCTTCCTTGGTCTTGGATTTGTGTAGACATATTTTTGATCAGCTTGGTATGATGATTCTCCATGGTCGGTATACCCTAGACCGGTATTTTTGTTGAGTCTCCTTTTTCCCATTCAGAAAATCATCCATTCTTTTTGTGCTTTCTTCATCTTTCTTGATCATATCATTATGTTATTTCTGAATCCTTAATTCATGCTTTAGTTTTTCATTTTCTTCTCTTAGCTCACTAATAGCTTCCAATTTCCCATTCAGTTCTATGTTCACTTGGTTTGCCTCATGACTCATAAGAACAATTTTATTGGTGATCTCATGATGATGTTTAGTAAGTCTTTCTATTTCAATTTCTCTCTCTTATAGATTTTCATTGATCTTCCTCATGTCATCAATAGCTAATGTTATTTCTTGTTTAGCTTGTCTAGCATTATTCATTACATCAATCATCCTTACCATCTGTGTCTCTTGACCAGTTTGTAGTACCTTTACTTGTTCTGTTAGATGTTGATTGATTTCATTCATACTTGTAATGCTTCCTTTAGATGTGGTCGATGTATTGCTAGATATAGATCTTGATGGCTCAAACAAATCAGGTATCTCTTCTTCATGATAGTATGTTTCATTGCAGCGAGATGCCATAACTTTTCTTTCAACTAGTAGCTCTCTCATCTTGATTCTTGATTCTTTATATTGCTCATAGAAGATCTGTATCTGCAACTTCTAATTTTTAATATTCTTGTCTAGCTTATACCTTTCCATTATATTATCTTTTCTCTCAAGTGATTTAAACTTTTCCAAATAAGAGATCTAGCTCTGATACCAATTGTTGGAATAATGGAATGGTGTGTACTAAGAGGGGAGGGGTGAATCAGTACCCTTAAAACTTTTCATCAATTAACCTTTAATCCTTTAGGGCCCATTTGGGTACTGGAATACCATATCCTGGATATGGTCAATTCAGGAAGATGTATATTTAGGAAGATGCTTATCCTCAAAATGAAATCCGGAATAGGGTCTTACCTATTTGGTTCACCCAGAAGATGAATGAGAATATGCATAAGGAATTTTAATTCTTTATTTTTTAATTTCTTTGAATATGGTGTGTATACATGTGTGTGTATATATACACACATGCACACATGTGTATATATACACATGTATATATACATGTGTATATACACACATGTATACACATACATACATGTGTGTATATACACATGTATATATACATGTGTATATGTGTATACATGTGTGTGTATACATGTGTGTATATACACACATGTATACACATATACACACATACACACACATGTGTGTATACACACACATACACACATATACACACATTTGTGTACACATACACACATTTGTGTACACATTCACACATACACACGTGTTTACATACGCATACACACATGTGTTTATACACACATACATGTGTGTGTATACACACATGTGTATATACACATACAAGTGTGTATCCATGTATACACATATACACATGTGTGTATACACATATACACACATTTATGTATATATACACATATACATATGTGTATATATACACATATATACACATACAAGTGTGTATCCATGTATACACATATACACACATGTGTATATGTATACACACATATACACATTTGTGTATGTATACACACATATACACATGTGTGTATATACACACATATACACACACCATACATGTGTGTATATATAGACATATACACATGTATGTATATACACATACCATACATGTGTGTATATATACACACATACATGTATATATATACACACACATATGTGTATATACACACATACATGTATGTATATATACACACATGTGTGTATATACACACATGTGTATATACACACATTTTTATATATACATCCTTATAGCAATATAATAGACATCTTTATAGTCACGAATCCCACGAAATATTAAATTTGGTTTTCTAAAATTGGAATTCCCATTCCACTTATTTTGAAATTCCAATTCCACCTATTTAGGTGGAAGATGATATTCCCATTTTGGGGGCAAAATGAGAATTTCAGAATTCCAATTCCATTTTTTTTCCAAGGACCCAAACATGGAATTTGGCATTATCCAGAATTAGATAATGCCAATTCCTATCATATTCCAGGAAACAAACGGGCCCTTAGTAATCAATTCCTTGCATTACCGACCATAAATGCTTTTCTATCTTATGCATGTAATATCAAAATATAAACTTAATTGCATGTAAACATTCATAGAAACATTCATGAAATGTAAGTACACATGACACAAGAATTAGTAACACAGAAAACCCCTGTTAGAAGGTAAAAATTGTGGTGGGGATGAAACCCACAAAGCTTCATTATCTGCAGAATGGAAGGTGTCAGTTAAGGCTACAAATGTGATCACTTCTGATGAGCTTACCCTATTAGGAGTAACATTTTAGACTAGTTAGGTCTACTTGGTTAAGAGATTTAGCAACATTGTTTAGTGTGCACTCGGTTAAGAGATTTACATAAGGATTGTTATATGCACCTTCTTAAAAGATTTCTTCTATTTGCTACAATTGTTAGAATGCAGTAAAAAATACTTATTGACCTGATTATATTCAATCCTGAATTTCTAAGTACAGATCCTTTAAGTTTACAATGTATGTGTATCACCTATAGTGATTGATTAATACCTTTATTCTACTCGGCATCCTTGAATCTTGTTCTTCATAACTGATTTCATCTTTTGTTGTCCTTCTATATAAAATTCTTTGTCTCATCCATAGATGTCTGTTGTGGTTACAATCATCAATGTCTAATTGATTTCTACATCTATTTATACAATGAATTGACCTATCTTTGTTTCACGCTTTACAATAAAAACTCTATGATCAAAGGTTTACAACTTGACCTTGATCTCGTATTTTGCATGTTTACAATCAGTTAGACTGATAAAAAAAATTACATATATTTACTTGTCCCTCAAGAAATGGTTTTAAAGATAAGATTTAAAGCTAAATATAAAACTCAAGTGTTTTATCTAACATGTAACTCAGGTCCACATTTCTCAGAAATAAAGTTGTCTCTCGGTATACTAGTGCTCCGGTTGCTCTGCAGTCTTTCATTGGTGAAGTCCTTGTACACATTCTACTTCTTAGGTTGCTCTGTAGACTATCTGTTGGTTTACACTGTAGACTGTGTTGTCGGTTTACCCTGTGATCATTCTTTTGGTGATAGTGCACTTAGCATTTATGGTGACCTCTGTGAACTGTTGTGTCGGATTACACTGTAAACCTGTCTTTCGGTGATCATGTTACCGACGGTTCAAAAATTATTTCCTTTGTATACTAATGGAAAAATATGATCATCATATATATGTATACATATACATATATATACACATACACATATATATACATATATGTATATATGTATATATATGTATATATATATATATGTATATATGTATATATATGTATGTATATATGTATATGTATGTATATATGTATATATATGTATATATGTATGTATATGTGTGTGTGTATGTGTGTGTATATA